>WKFP01013852.1:229532-273822 GCA_011057875.1 Pterocles orientalis
TTATACTGGAACCTGGTGTTGTTCTTGCCCAGATGCAAGACTCTACACTTGCTCTTGTTAAACTGCATTAGATTTTTCCCCGCCCAAATCTCCAGCCTGTCTAGGTCTCGCTGGATGGAAGCACAGCCTTCTGGCGTGTCAGCCACTCCTCCCAGTTTCGTATCATCAGCAAACTTGCTGAGGGTGCACTCTATTCCCTCATCCAAGACGCCAGGAAATGTAAGGAATACAGGATTCAGCTCCGATGTGGTACAAATCAACACTTTTTGCACCACATAACACATTACAAACAGGTTTTGTGCTTTTTCTGTATGTGTGTTAACTTGTTTTGGGTGGAGCAGACCAACCTTTAGAACGAGACTGTAATGCAAAATGTTTTCAGACACAAGGTTTTAAAGAGATCCTGTTGTTTTAAAGAGCAAGAATTAGTTCTTTGTGTGAAATACTATCCATTTGCCCGTATGTTCCCTCACTCAGTAGAAGTACTTGGAGAAATTTTTCTAAAATGAGAAAGCGTGATTAATAACAGAGAAAGTCATCTCTGAGCTGGTGGCAAGCACGAGGAACAGATGGCAGTTAGAAGAAGTTATAAGCTGGTAAAAGTAAGCAGGTAGAATGAAATTTTCTGCTTTTTCCCAACAGCCAGGATGCTAAGTGCAATGCTGTACAGAAAGACACTTTTTGTCCAGCTGTAGAATCATTCAATGACAAGACCAAGCTCTGAGTACACGTTAGGTTTTGTTCAAACCACTTTGTATGTGTGTGAACAACAGACTACTGAAAAAAACAAACCGAAGCATGACAGTCTCTCTCTCTCTGACTGGAGCTGCGTCTATCTTCTGATTTTTTATGTGTATGGTGATGGTGTGCTTATTGTAATTAATTTGATCAGAAAAAAACCACAAAAAACAACAACCCTAGCTTCATGTCTTGGCTTTGCAGGCAGTCAGTATGCTATGAAAAATATCTTGATTTGTAAAGTAGAATTCTGAAAAGAAGAAACAGAAGCAGGAAAACTTTTTATAATATGATGAATTTCCATTAAAAAGAATTACTCCTATAGCCTTGACTATAATGCTTACAGACTTATCACAAAGATCAAGTTGTCCTCTTTAACGACAGGTGGAAAAAAGGATCCTGACCACCTCAAAAAGTAGATAGATCAACACAGGCTTATCTAGGGGCTCCAATAGGATCTTGGTAAGATGGTTAAAAAAACCTGTCAGATGATCTACTCCAGTCCCATCAGAAATTTGCTGTATCTGCCATATGATAGCTTATCCGGACACCTAGAGCCTACCCTTGCTTCAGCAGAAAGGTGGAGGACCGACGACCTCCATAAGTCTCTTCCTTGTCACTTTTTGAATCATCAAAATCTCTATGGATAAAAGATGGACTTTCGGCCACTTGTTGATATAATTTTCATTATGGGATAGATTTGTCTTTCTAGCAATGCATACAGAAGAAAGCCTAAAAACCTGTTTGTGTGCTTTCTTTCTTGCAGAGGTTCTTGGTGTGGCATCCCCAGTGATACTCTGCCTACTTTCTACTTCATCTGACACTAACAGAAGTATCTTCCTAGCACGACTCTGAGCTAAGACAGTATCACCTGGTTCTGTCGGTAACTGAGGCAAAGACAAATGAACCTCCAAGGCCATACTAAAGAACCTTTCACAGGGTAGGTTGCTGATTTCCTCCAGGGCCTTTGCTACAACAGCTTATTTCTACTAAATTTCTGAGGATCTCTTAAGTTGGTAACATTACAAAACTTCAGCTTGTTCTTTTTTTTTTTTTTTTTTAACTTCTAGCTTTTATAGGCAGAAAATCTGGATCAAAGTCATGTTGTCTCCTTCTGTTTGCCAAGTCTGCAAGTACTAATTTAAGTGATAACCACAAGAGCTGAAGCAGTTGCTTGTGGGACAGTGACTTCGAAATTTCACAACACTACTGCTTCATGTGTCAAACTTGTTAACTACTGAAGTAAAGATTTCTAACCTCTTCATCTAGGGTAGATGTAATTTTGGTATTTGGTATCTACTTTGCATTAACCCTGATGTTGCATGACACAAGTTTCCTGAGGCTTTCAGATTCTACCACTGCTCTGGATTTAAAACAAACAGAAAACCCCTGATCTGTCCTTACCGAGACAATTTTTAAGTCTTTTAGGATTCCTTCAAGCAGGAAGACTGCTTGTATGAGTAAAACGAGTTCTATTTGCAATCTGCAGTTTCCATTGCTGCAATAGTTATTTTTTAGCTTATGAAAAAATAAGCAGGATCTTTCTCTGTCCCATATAGCAGAAACTTTCTTGCAACACAAACTTTTTCAGTGATGGAAATAAAGTTCATACTAGAGGCATTCTTTAAAATATTGTATTATTAGGTATTCATTTACTGAGGATGTATTTAATTTAATTCTTGTACAATTCTTTATGGCGTTTACGTGCATATTTTTGCTAATATGGTTTTATTTAATTGACCTTTTGAAGTATTCTAGTATGGATTTTAGTACCTGAGAATTCTTAAAAATCCTTTTTAGTTATGTCAAACAAATGAAAGATCAAAGGCTTAAAAATTAACAGGAGAAGGATGAAGTAATTCCACGTACTTGAAAATGGGTATGTTGATAAAGTGCTGAAATTCTAGATATTAAAAGTATCAGTGTAACATTCTCTACCACACCAAAAAATTATTGTCATTTATTGTTTTATCATGAATGAAATACGCTGTCTGTAAGAGGAAGCTTTTAGGAAATGTCCAACATTAACAGATTGAGAGACCAGCGTTAAAATCAGAGAAAGAAACTTCTGATAAAAGAACTGCCACGCAGGTTTCTGTTGCCCTAAAGCAGAATAAAGTTCTGATAAGAGTGTCAGCTTTCAGTGGTACCACCCAAATTGGAAAAGATCCTGACAAACTTGCTAAAGATTAGAACTGTCCATAGACTGATTTATTCAAGATAGCAAGGACAATCCCGTTAAGACCTGCCAAATTTAAAAGCTGAGCAATCCATTTACGCCCTGCAGGGAGTGACAAACAGAACTGTAATTAAGCACCCAGCAGCTCTGTTCTCGGGTCTCCAAAAGGCAGGATTCCAGCCCAGCCCAAGGTTTTTAATGTCTAGTTGACCAAGAACATGTCCAACTTTTCAACGAGAATTGAAAAATGACAGGTGTGCTTGTATGTTCTGTTTTCTCTACACATGGCCAGTTTTTCTGTCTAGAAACCTCGAACCTTTTCAAGGCACAGAGCTGTATTCTGTGTTTATATGCTACTTAGCACAACGTCGTGCCTCTGAGTGTTCCTATGTGCTATCAGAACACGAAGAAAAAATACAAATGTGTCTTCTACACTTCTTAATGAAGGATTTTTTCTTTTTTTTTTTTTTCAAAACCAGCAGATATAAGCAACAGTTCTGGATAAAATTACTACCTTGATCTGCTTAATCCCCAGGAGCCAAAGAAACCCCTCCATGGCAGGGGGGTTGGAACTTGATGATCTTTAAGGTCCTTTCCAACCCAAACCCTTCTGTGATTCTATGATTCTATCTGACCAGCCTGAGCAACTGAAGGGTGGAGGCAGCCAGCCACAGAACCACACCACCTCCCACCGAAGAAACAGAGCAGCTCTGATTTTTTGGAATTAATGAGCTAAAGAAACCCAACTGTCCATTACATAAGGCCGTATTATTTTAACATTTTGAACCACCAGAGGATCTTTATTTTGATCTCAGATGGACCACAAACTATCCTGTACAGGTAATTGTTGATGACAGTGTTGTGTGGAGAACTACCCCTCGTTATCAGCTGTGTGTGCCAAGACCTTGTAACTCACTGCAAACAGTAACTGAAATCTTTGTTGGGCTGATTCTATTAGCATTATTTATTGATGTTAAAGAAAAAAAAACCCACCACCACCACAGTAAAACGAAACAAGATAAAAAAATTCCCAGAAGTCTACAAGAATTAAGATAGGAACGTCCTCAGCACTTCCTATCTCTAATAGTTAAATAAACTGATATCAAGCTCAGGAAAAGCAAAAACTTGCCAGTTTAAGATTTGGAATATTTAATAATTAGTTTCTGAATTTTCTGTAAGATTACCGTATATCCAAACCTAAGCAGCTAACTAGTTTGTCTACCTGTAATTATTATGAGATTCAGAGATTTCAGAAGAGACCGAGAAACAACGAAAAGCATTCTTTGTGCATTTCTAGGTTAAAAAGCAAGCATTCCAGTGTGTTGGAAGGCTCGAATGTATATTTTATTGGTCTTAATATCACGGCAAACAATGCTGTTTGGACTGACAGTTTTGGCAAGACCTTTCACTCATGAAACTTCCCGAATAACAAGCAGCATGTGATTTTACTCACTCTTCTGGGAACAGAAAGGAGAAAGGAATATTTATTTTTTCCCCTGATCTTAACAACAGCTGATTATTCTCTGCGTTTTACTATGGCATCTACACATTCCAGCCTCTTACCTAGGAGGGAAATCCCTAAAATCCTGGGAACTTGAAATTGGCATAGGAGGAAATAAAAGTGTACACCTCCTCTGGTTTTTGGTTTGCTGTTTCTTTGTGTTTTGTTGGTTTGGTTTTTTTTTAGATGTATGTATAAAGCAGGCCCTGATGAGATTAATAAACAGAAAAGCTTCCATTATTTATGTATTCTTACACTATTCACATTTGTACTGTTAGCATTAACATTAAAAGCTATCACTGACAGCTTTAATGATTCTTAAAAACTTTGTACTAAGGGATTTTGTTTACAATTATTTTTTGCAGAACATTCAGTTACAAAATCCCTCTGATGCCGCTTATATTGCTGTATATTGAATAACTTGATTAATCAGCTGCCAGCTGCCTATGTTCAATGCAATTATGATGTGCTCAACTTACTTCCTATAACTTCAAGATTTACTTTTATCTTAAACTTATTGTATTTCAGTGTAACTTTAGAGAACATTACTGATATTTTTTTTTCTACAGTCTAAATGCAGATTTCAGATGATACTGTGACGGGACTTGGAATGATCCCCCAACACTGTATTTAAAGAGATAACTGGGATTTTATTCTACAAACAATTTTGCATGTGAGTAACTCACTTATCTGAGCTGCCAAGCTTGTCGATTCTGGTGGTTCTGTTCACAAATACGCAGCATGATATAACTGTGGTGTATTTAATTCAGAGACGCAGCTGTCTATTCTTTCAACCTATTTTTACCTACTGTTGAGATCATTGATGTAATCTGTACATAACTGAAAGGAAGTATTGGATTTGGGCTTTTTTGAAAATCTAAACAAAAGAAATGAGGCAAAACCACCCTCTCCTGCAAGGATTTTACATTGGCATTGGGTAATCCACAGAAATATTACACATCAACGATAACACTTATTACTCCCTGCCTAATAACAGTGATTTTGCTGATGAGCAAATCCAGAATTAATCCAGCTGTCTTCAAGTAATTTGCATGTTGGATTAAAAAGCTTTAATTTCTTTGGTACTCAAATGTAGTTTATTTTGAGAAAAAATTTTCTGTCTCAAAGTGAAAGATTTTTTTCTTGCTAAATTCAAATAGCTAGTTTAAATATTAGTATTACAAGATAGAGTCATTTTACAAGTAAATTTAAAAATAGGTTATAAAAACGTGGTGAATCTGAGTTACAGAAGCACTTTCTTAGGAAACTTTATAATTTACATTTTATATCCATTTGCTATACTGTTCTTCTTCCTAGTAACTTGCCTGTATTTTTCAGGATTCTGCCTGCAGATCACATGAATCAGGATTCTTATATCTTGCACCATTAAGTTGGATCCCAGAAACACATCCTTTAACAAGCTGAAAATGTTCAGAGAAACTCACTGAATGTTTTGTTTGGGTTTAGCTTGGTTTTTTTTCTAATAATAGACCAATTTAAAGCAAGCTGTTAGAACAACTTTGGTAAAGCATGTATACTATTTGCTCACTTGCATTATTTCTTTTTTTCTGTCCTCATACATGTCTTTTTTCCTATTTAAATTTATAAAATAAGTGGGGTGTATACATTTGTCTATATATATGCAGGCATATATTTTTAGTGTCGAATTTGGTAATATGTGTTTTTCTAATTTCAGTTAAAAAAAAATCAGAAGTAGAGATGTTTGCTCCACCTCTGTTCGCTTTAGCATCTCTGTGTTTTCACTTTCTAAATTGTATTTTGCAGTTTTGTTCAGAACCACCATTCAAATACAAAATCAATTTTTCTAATTAATGTTTTAGATCCTTGGGTGCTAAGTTTTTCATCGTCAAACACTTGAATACCACAAACACTGTAGCTGATGTACTCCCACATTATCAAATAAATGCTCAAGGTACAGCTTATAATGTTGAAAAATAGAAAAATAAATTGACCTTGATGAAGTGTGTCTTCTTTTGTCTGTTCCCAGGAAAGTTTATTTCAGGTATTTCTACTGCTGAAATGATTAGAGTTAACAGCTTTTTCCCTCCATTTTATTTTACAGGGTCTCTTCATCTTCCTGATATATGGGGTGTACAACACAGAGCTAAGTCTGCTTGGAGTATCTCAAGGCTGACAGAGTGAATGAGAGAAATGACAGGTTTCTTATCTTGATAACTGAGGGACAAAGTTGGCTTTCCATATGTGTCCTACTGCCCTTCATGCTTGGACTAGCTTATATGCATCCCAGCTTACCATTAAACACAGACACCCTGAATAAAGGGACAGACTCATTTCTCATAGGCACTGACTAATATTTTACTGCTGCTTTTAAGTTTTTTGAATTCCTGGTCTGTCTTTTAACACTTAGCTAAACCTGACAGCCCTAAACTTTCATAATTCAATTTACATTTTTAAGCGAGCTGTTAGTTTACATGCTATTTAAAGGAAACTATTTAAATTATAAAAGGAGCAAGTTTCACTTACTTGACTTCAAAATTTTGTCAGGTATAGAAACTCCATCAAATTCCATATTTTACATCACCTAGATATTTTTAAGATTTTAAAATATGACCCAAGGCTCTGTACAAGTTAGGCCTATGGAAAGTACCTGGGTCTTTACAGGTTGAACTGTCATAAACAGAAATATTTTTGACAGATAAAGCATAAAAATCATAAGGAATTTACCCACATTGTTCCATTATGTTAGTGACAAAAATCAGTGTTTATATGTTCAATTCCAAGGTTTTAAGCAAAGGTACCTCTGCAGTTTACGTTTTAATAGAATTTGGAATTCAGTAGTAAAATCCTACAGAAATATAAAAGTATTTTGAAGTCAATAGTTAGAAATGAAGCACAATTCTATGCAATTCTATTAGCATCCAAGGGGGCATTACCCGATGAGAACAATGAAACAAGGTCTCCTCTAACAGTGGGACAAAGAGTCCTGTACTGGGGTTCCCTGCTGGAAGCGTAGGATGATAGTTGATGGTTGGGGGTGTGGCCGAGCCGGAGCCAGATGTGTGGTTCCTGGGCCAGATGTGTGGTTCCTGGGCCAGGGCAGTTCTCTCAGCTGGCAGGAGCTTGAGTCATGTGCATGTACTCCCCAGGTTGTACGCGGAGAGGATTTCCAACGTGACGTGGGCCAGCTCTGTGTGTGTAATACACGCCATGGACAGGTCTTTCCTAGTGGTAGTATCTTGCTTCTGGGAGTAGTTTCACTCACTCAGTGGTGTTAGGTGCCACTAAAGTCATCGTTTTGAGATACGACTAGTAACAGAGACACTACAATGGGACTTGGTTAGAAATGTTACCTTCCAGCATCTGTTACCTGCAGCTGTTTAAGGAGAGTCAATGCTTACGCTGACCATACAGACGCGGCCCATGTTGCGTGCTTTCCACATGCTTCAGTTGGGCAATGCTGGGAGCTGCCAGGTGGCCCCCGCGCCTCCCCTACCAGGGACAGCCCGGCCCTTGCGCTCCCGGGATATGGGACAGCCCAGTACCTGTGCGCTCCCGGGATATGGGACAGCCCGGTACCTGTGCTCCCGGGATATGGGACAGCCCGGTCCCTGTGCTCTCGGGACATGGGACAGCCCGGCCCTTGCAGCCCCTGGGATATGGGACAGCCCAGTCCCCACGCTCCCAGGATATGGGACAGCCTGGCCCTCGCGCTCCCAGGATATGGGACAGCCCGGTCCCGACGCTCCCAGGATATGGGACAGCCTGGCCCTCGCGCTCCCAGGATATGGGACAGCCCGGTCCCGGCGCTCCCGGGATATGGGACAGCCTGGCCCTCGCACTCCCGGGATATGGGACAGCCCGGTCCCCACGCTCCCGGGATATGGGACAGCCCGGCCCAGGCACTCCCGGGATATGGGACAGCCCGGCCCAGGCACTCCCGGGATATGGGACAGCCCGGCCCAGGCACTCCCGGGATATGGGACAGCCCGGTCCCCGCGCTCCCGGGAGCTGCGGCCGGCTGCCAGGTCCGAGGGCGCCGGCCCCGCGCGTTACCGGGCGGTTGGCACCGCTGTGGGAGCCGCCGCGCTGTGTGATGGCAGGAAGGATGTCTCTTGCTCTATTCTTAGGAACGCGGCGGCAAGTCCCCAGCGCGCGTTCCGCACGGTCTCCGCTCACGGCGCTGCCCGGGGCTCCCGCCCTGTCCCTGCGGCGGGGCCAAGCCAGCGGCAGACCCCGGCCACCACCAGCACGGGCCTGCCCGGGGCCCGGCCCCTCCGCACCGGCGCCCCCAACATGGCACCTCGCCACCTCCCCCCTCAGCCGCTTCACGCGAGCGCGGCAGCGGCGGCGGCTGGCGGGCGGAACCCGTGGCGCCTGCGCTCTGCCCGCGGCTGCCCGTCCGGCCGGGCCGTACCCAGCGTGCCCCGCGCCGCGCATGTGCAGTGCGGGGCGCAGGGGCTGCTAATTCCATTGTGGAGCGGACGCGGCGTTATTTTTAACTGGAGGCGGCAGCGGGAGCCGTAAGTGCAGCGCGGGCCGGGGGCCGCCCGTCGGCGCGGGTGGGGGTGGCGGCGATGCGCCCGGGCGGCGGCTGCCGGGCCGCCGCGGGAGCCAGGCGCTGAGCGGGCGGCCGCCAGCGAGGCAGCGAGCGGTGTCCGGCGGGCGGGTGGCGGGTCCCGCAGCCCCCTCAGGGCCGCGCCTCCTCCCCGGCCCGCCTTCCCGGGGGATGAAACTCGGCAGCGGCTTTCTCGGCGGCGGCGGCAGCAGCAGCAAGAGGGCGGCGGCCATGGAGCCCACCTTCCCCCCCGGCATGGTTATGTTCAACCACCGCCTGCCCCCGGTCACCAGCTTCACCCGGGCGGCCGCGCCCCCCCCGGCGGCCCAGCACCCCCCGCAGTGCGTGTTACCTCCGGCCTCCGCCGCCGCTTCTTCCACGGCGGCGAGCGAGCCCCCGGCGCCTCCTCCCCCTCAGGACATGACTTTCAAGAAGGAGCCGGCTGGGGCTTTCCCCTCCGCGCCCTCCTCCGCGCAGAGGAGTCCCTGGGGCTTCCTGCAGTCCCTGGTGAGCATCAAGCAAGAGAAGCTGAGCGAGCAGGAGGAGGAGGAGCAGCCGCAGCACCATCACCACTACGGGGGGCTCTTCGGGGGCGCGGCGGAGGAGCGGGCCCCCGGCCTGGGGAGCGGCGGCGGGGAGGGAACCGGCCAGAGCGTGATTCAGGACCTCAACCTTCTTCACCACCTGCACCAGCATCCCCACCGAGACCTGTTACTGAGTGGCAGAGGCGAGGGCGCCCCTGGGAGCTCGGGCGAGCCAAAGCACGATGCCCAGGTCAAGAAGGCAAAGAGGCCAAAGCCAGAAACTCAGGGAATCAAAGCCAAGCGGAAGCCGAGTGCTTCATCCAAACCCCCCCTGGTGGGAGATGGGGAAGGTGCCGTCGCGTCCCCCAGCCAGAAACCTCACGTCTGCGAACACTGCAGCGCTGCCTTCAGGAGCTCCTATCACTTGCGCAGGCATGTGCTCATTCACACTGGGGAGAGGCCTTTCCAGTGCAGCCAGTGCAGCATGGGTTTCATCCAGAAGTACTTGCTGCAGAGGCACGAGAAGATCCACAGTAGGGAGAAGCCTTTTGGGTGCGACCAGTGTAGCATGAAGTTCATCCAGAAGTACCACATGGAAAGACACAAGAGGACGCACAGCGGAGAAAAGCCATACAAATGTGATACTTGCCAGCAGTATTTTTCCAGGACTGATAGACTGTTGAAGCACAGAAGAACGTGTGGTGAAGCCATAGGTAAAGCAGGTGCTGGAATGGAGCCCGGATCATCAAATAACATGGGTAGCTTGGCTGCGTTGTCTCAGGGAAATACAAGTTCCTCAAGGAGAAAAAGTAAAACAAAAAGTATATCCACTGAAAACAAAGGAAATAAATGTAGCAGCAAAGTGACTGAACCTCAAGTTACAAGTAATGTGGCCATGCCAAATTATGCAGTGGATATTCCTATTGTGTCTTCCAGTGGTGGTCTAGTTGGCACAGGCATAGATGAACTTCAGAAAAAGGTGCCAAAATTGGTCTTGAAAAAAGGAAGCAGAAAACAGGCAGACAAAAACTACCTTAATTTTATATCACCACTGCCAGATATTCTGGGGCAAAAACCACTGTCTGGGAAACAGAGTGGCTCTCTAGGCCTGGTAGCCAATACTGGTGTAGAAACTATTGGCCTTCTCCAAAGTACAGGTGGCAAACCAGGTCAAATAAGTAGCAATTATGATGATGCCATGCAGTTTTCAAAGAAAAGAAGATACCTACAAACTGCAAGCAGTAACAGTGCCTTTTCAATTAATGTCGGACACATGACTTCCCAGCAGTCCGTCATCCAGTCTGCAGGTGTTAGTGTTATGGATAATGAAGCTCCATTGTCTCTTATGGATTCCGCATCTTTAAATAGTGAAATAAAGTCTTGCCATGATAAATCTGGTATTCCCGATGAAGTCTTACAGAGCCTATTGGACCAGTACTCTCACAAATCAGAAGGCCAGAAAGAAGATCCTTTCAGTATAACTGAACAGCGTGTGGACTTGCACACCTCAGGAGAACATTCGGAGATGGTTCAGGAGGAAAACTTGAGCCCTAACTCTCAAACAGTTTCAAATGATAAGGCAAGCATGTTGCAAGAATACTCCAAATACCTCCAACAAGCCTTTGAAAGAACAACCAACAGCACTGGTTTTGCTTTTGGACCCAGTTTTCAATTCGTTAGCTTGTCTTCAACTCTCCATAACCACACTCTTTTTCAAGACAAACAGATATACACTACATCTCCACTTGAGTGTGGCTTCAGCCAATCCGTTACCTCAGTATTGCCAACTGCGTTGCCAAAACCTCCGTTTGGGATGTTGCTTGGATCTCAACCAGGCTTTTATTTGTCTGCTTTGGAGGCTACGCATCAACAGTTGACTCCTTCTCAAGAGCTGGATGATATCATTGATCCACAGAAAAACTTAGAGACTTCGTCTAACTACCAGTCGACATCTCAGAAACTGACTGGCCAGAAGGAGCAGAAAAACTTAGAATCCTCAACGAGCTTTCAGATCCCGTCTCAGGAGTTAACTAGCCAGATAGATCCTCAAAAGGACATAGAGCCTAGAGCAACCTACCAGATCGAGAACTTTGCACAAGCGTTTGGTTCTCAGTTTAAGTCGGGCAGCAGGGTGCCAATGACTTTTATCACTAACTCTAATGGAGAAGTGGACCATAGAGTAAGGACTTCGGTTTCAGATTTCTCAGGGTATACAAATATGATGTCTGACGTAAGTGAGCCATGTAGTACACGAGTGAAAACCCCAACCAGCCAGAGTTACAGGTAAGGTCCCGACTGTGACCGGGCTGTGGGGTCTTCTTAATGTAAGTTTGTTTTACTTTGACAATACTGCCATTGGAATGTTTCTACACGGTCCCATTAAGAATAATGTAACATGCCCTTTCAATGCAACTTTTCATATTTAGTTTATTTTGTTAGTGTGATTTTTTTAGATCTGTTTATTATGGTTTTTAATCAAAAATCAATAGATTAAAATAGTGTTTTTGTTCAAGTGACGATGTTTAGCAATCAAATTTACATTATATAGATTGTCAGGGAATAGCCCAAAAGTTTAAAATGCAAAAAATTAACTTTGTTCCTAGGACTAAGGTTTATTCTAATTACTTTACTCTCAGGAAAGTGTAACGAAGCATGGGAATTCTATGCACCACTAGTGTATGGGAACTTCCGATTTACAGATAGTGACAAATATATCTCAGCTTTTTGAGGAAGGGATCTATGACATTTCAAGTTGATGTCTCTTATGTCTGGGCTGATCTGAAAGAATTTTGCTACCTAAATCTTGTTGTTTTTAAAGTACTCCTGTTCTTCCAGGTGGTACTCATTCCAGGCAGGTGGATCAAATGTGCTTGAGTCTGTACTAGGAGCCCAGAGTGGTAGCTTTAATATGAACAATAATGTCCCCAGAACTCCTGTGTAAGACTATAATTCCATAAAGAGATTCTGTTGACACAAACCGAGAGAACAAAACATGTGTCTCATTCATATCATTAGAACCCCAGCCTGAAACTACAGATATGCTTTTGGGATACGTTATTTATTATCCATGGTTCAAAAAAAGGCGGTCTCTTGCTCTTCCTGTTTCCACATTCTTGTAGTGTATAAGGTTCCCTCTCTTTTGTTATGCTCTCAATTCCTCTGGGCTTGATCTTGGGGGTTTTTTTGCCCCTTAATTTACACCTTCCCCTCCTTCGCTACTCACTCTCTCACCCCAACTTAATAGCTAGCATTTAAAAAGTTTTACATTCCAGAAAGTGCATATCTCATGTACTTTCTGATGTCTTATGGCATCAGATTATGAACATCAAACACCCACGTTTTAGAATTATGTCAAGGTTTCCATGTACGATGAGAAATAATATACTCCCGATGTACATATGAAGGCCCCTGTCCTGCATCAGGATGAGCTAACGTGGACCCCCGCACCCAGCAGCGTACCAGTGCTGTCACTGGGGCTCTTGACAGGTACCAGGGTTTGCAGCCGTTCCTCATTGCAGGCTCTCAGGGCCTAAGGCTTCTGGTGATGACCTCAACTACAAAAGTAGAACTGGAGTGGCTTGTTTCTATCAACAGAACTTTTCACTGGAATTATTGCCTTACTTTATGTATATTTTGTGGTACATTATTTATTATATGTGAATCCTGATTGATGCCTGTGGAGCCACGGAAACCTGCTAGTGATACTGGTGGCCATTCAAAGCCGCTGAAAGGCGGCGGCACTGCTCTGAACCACTTTTTTGCAAATGTATTTTTGGATTAGTTTTTTTAATGTAATTTGGGTGATGTTTATGCTGATGGTTTTTTATGTACTCTTGGTGATGTTTCAGTCTTATGTACTTTCCTGGTGTCAGGAAAGTACCAGTGGTTGTTTGCAGTCTTAATGTGTAATCAGCCTATGACAGGCTTCCATGTATAATAAAGTTATTAACATTGTGCAAGTGTAAAACACTTCTGTTATGAAAGTGGTGTATTATTAAATGAATTGTTACAAAAATCCTGGGTAATTTATCCCATTGTCCCTCACCACTAAAAATTGAAACCTAATTCCACTTGTAATCTCTTTTGCTAGGTGAACTATCTTTTTTTTTTTTTTCTTACTAATCTAGCGTTTGTTCTCATAGTCTCCCATTTAACTCCATTACCTCTTTCTTTATACTTGATTATGCCTTTCATCGTATTTCAGTTTCAATAAGCAAGCAACAACTTTTCTTCAAGCAGAGAACCCGGCCTGTTATCAGGGATGGAATAGTCAATAACCACTGTGCTGACTTTTTCAGTACCTTTTCTTTTGTTTTTCAGAGGTTATAATTTACATTCTTTATATTGTGTGTAGTAGAAGTTACATATGTATTGTTCTGGCTGTTTGCTTTAACTTAATACTAATAAAACCCATTATTCACAAGATCATAAAGATATCACTTCTGTCATCCAGTCACACTTTTGAGAACCTATTAAGGAAAGGCTAGGAGATTAAATTTTGAGAAGGAATAATATAATATACTGGCACGTTTTTGGCTTGTTTTCTTCCTTCAGTTTCTTTTTGGGTCAGATAATCTGAATGCACTCTCTTAGCCTTTAGCTTTCGAGGCAAAAACTAACAAATTTCCTTAAGTTAAAACGTTTGTACGACCTCATCTTTTTAACTCTGTGTCTTTTTATATGTGATTTTGGTTAAAAAAATATATAAATTGCTTATTGTTAACTTCAAAGACATTTTGTAATTGCTGGAAATCCAGAATGACACCTATAATACCATTTTGTTCAAAGTAAAGATTTTAGAAAGTCCTCTAACTGCTTTTTTTTTTTTTTTAAATTTATTTCCTGCTCTAATTTCTGCATTATCAGGAAAGCTGAGTAAAAACAGTATTATAGCAAAATAGTTAAAAGCATTTTAGGTAATCTGAAGGTAGTTTGTGGACTTCCTTAATCTGTATTTTTTTTGACTTCCCATGTGAATATGGGAGTGGGGGTGCTGAACATCTCAAAAGGGTTGAAGGCTATGGACAGAAGACAGCAATTAGGATCAAGGCAATGACACACACAAGAGAAAAACCATTGGCATGCTGAAAAGCAAATAAGGATGAAAACCTTCCACAGTAAATATAAAATATGCTAAATGTTTAGTATTCAGAACATTGCTAGGAATCATTTCAGAAAATCTGGGGGGGAGAAATTATTGGAATTTTGTATGTTCTTTCCACAGTTTAGCAGTCATTAAAAAATGTTTCTAAATAGAACAGAACCAGACTTTTTCCTGATTTATTATGGAGTTCAAATTTGTTTTTTCTTTAAATCATGAAGGCTAAGGATATATTAAAATGCATAGAAATTAGGGTATGACTTTGCCTGCTACATATTAGAAAGAACTGCCCAGTAAGTAGTGGGGCCTAAAGCTTTATTTAGGGATATGGCAATGAGAGAAGGAAAAAGAAAAGCAAAATGGCCCTTGATTGATAATTTTTTTTCCCACTTTAGTTTCTGGTTTAGTTTTTTACTGTTTTTAAAGGAATTACGGGAGGAGAATGATAAACCTGTTTCCTACCACTAAGGGGGGGTGTAAGGAAGAATTGATACACACGATGGCAGAAAATGGTACATCAACTGTTACACTTCTTACCCTAGTAGCTCACATAACATGTTTTTGCTTTGGAACAGGTGCATTTTGTACCCTGAATAGTGGATGTCTCTGTACGCCCTAAGCCTTTAAAAGTGCGCGTCTGACCTGCCTGCCTGATCTAGGAGAGCTGGGTAACACTTGTAGGAATTCCTCAATTATTGACATTAGACACAGGCTTGTGGGTAGTAGGTGAAATTTTAGAGTAAGAAATGGGTGAAATGAAAGGGGGGGATGAAAAAAAAGTGAAAATATGATGGTGTGAAGGGAGATGACAATTTCAGGTTTATGGATTACTGATGAAGAAAAGCTGCCAGATGCCTCATGGAGACCTTGTGAAGATGTTGGAATAATTCAATGTACTCCATTAGTGGTTTCTGTGTTGTTTCAGTTGTTTGGTCTCCACCCTCTGCACCCAACGTGTGTATTTGTCTGAATGATGCTTCTGCTTTTTTCCCCACCAATTAGAAATCAGTGTTGTTCATGTGAAGTTGCAGTTGTGACCGTGGAAGCGTTTGTTATACCTGAGAAGATACCTGTGAGAATGTGTAAGTTACTAAGTTACTACCTTGCTGTTTTTTCTTGTATGTGTTGCAGGGAGTCGGGTCGCTTTAAAATGGAAGATTCTGTTTTCAGCCGCCGCTGACTACAAGCTTTTACCGTTCGGGCTGGAATTTTCCAGGCTTTGTCTGTCTCATACTCCACACACTATCTTTCTCAGGGAGACTTCTGCAAAAATTGCTTGTGTGTTTCCTAAAATAACATTAAGGAAGAAAACTTTCTTGTTCCACTGGCCTTTTAATCTCATGCTTCTTTAAAAGCAAATAATCCCTCCCGAAGTGTGGACTTTAGGTTGATGGGTGTCCTTTGAATCACTGTTCTTGAAAACCTGACAATAATCCATTAAGAGTTTTTGGAAATGCTTTTACATTAAGAGATTTGAAGGTGTGGTGGCTGTATCACCAAGGGTGACTCCCACCAGGAGAGCGGATCAGGCTATTGCAGTTGTTTGGTGTGTTAGTCCAAGTGGCAGTTTCTTCTAATGTGTCCTGAGTGGGGGCGTACATTGCATGTTCTCAGACTGGAATTTGTTTTATGGCTTCTTATATAAACTGTAAAGCCTTCATTTTTAATATTCTTCTAAGGTGATTTTTGTGCCTCTTTTTTTTTTTTTTTGTACGAACACTTCAGAAAATAAGGTATAGTATTGTGCGCAGCGTTTGGAACACAGGATATATATCCCATTTACCAACTGAACAGCTATGACACACTTTGTTATCCATGTTCTTCAAAAAGTATTTCTTGTGTCCCCTTTTTCACTTGCAGTTGAAATCCACATTTTTTTCAGTGTTGCTTATTTTCTCACAGACAGCAGTGTCTGGCTACATTACAACAGAATACATTTGTTTTTTCATATCCTTAAACTGATATTCTAATCTTATGGGTTTTATAGATACTGATAGTAAAAAATTACTTTTGGATGCCTGGTTTCATTTTGATACCTACGACCTGGAGGGATAGGTACTGGAATTTCATCTCGGACACTGATTGAAGTTGGGTTGCTTGATGTAAGACCCCTGCTGTTTCAAACTCTGTGTGGAGAGAAATTAAGAAATTCATATATGTGGAATTTTCTAGAATCGAGCAGAAGCTGTGTGGCAGAGTCCCAGGGTAATGTAATTCTCTAAGGTGACATTCAGGAGCCTCAATCACTAGGTTGTCTTTTCCCTTGCATTCACTTTAGATCTGGCATCTGCAACAAGAGAAACACGGTTCTGCAGATAGCAGCCTCGTTAAGCACAGTCCTGCTTCATTCTCCAAGTGGTGTCATCCTAGGCGTTGTGGATACAGACATGGAGGAAGTGTTACGTGGGAAAAATACCGTGTCGTCGTGTAATCAGTCTGTCAAAATGCACGTACAAGGCGGGGTGAACTGAGGGTTAAAAGGGAGATTTAGTTTTGGTGGCTTTTTGACTTACAACGCTTGATTCATAATCTTTACAGTCATGTAATTTTTTGTGTATAACATACTAATGTGTTTTCATTTTGTTACTTTTCCATATTTTGTTTTTATTAAATTGCCAGTGCATTTGGTGATTTTAAACCCAAGGCTGTCCTAAGTGATGGTATGATGCTACACTAGAAAGCTGCCCATGTACTTGGGGACTTGGTCTGAAATTTTATAAAATATTGTCTAGCCAGACTTAAAGAATTAAGAACTAATTTAAGCATTTACTACCTTGATTATTTTAATATATTTTACCTTAAGATGTATTTTAAATAGCCTCTTGTTCAGTGCTACAAATATCAAAACATTCTGTGAACTAATGAAGCGTATAATGGTTATTATGCAGGATCTGCAGCAAGCATCAGATATTCTGTAGCAGCACGTGTGCCATCTTCAGTGCTAAGACCTGCTTTATCTAAAGCCAGATTATTGCCATTCAGAATATTCCTGTGTTCTTGTTCAGAAGGAACCTTTAATTTGTCCTGTTGGCAGAAGATATTTCATTTAGATTTTTCTTAAAGGCCAAGAGACTGGTTGGTTTCAATGCCACAATTTCTTCTTACATTGTGTACTTCTCTGTCTTCTTGTACTCTGTTCCCAGTGGATGGGAGGTTAGAGTCTTGACTGGGACGTGTGAGCTGGTGTAAGGCCAGAAATTATACTGGTGATGGGAAGGATGGTTCAGTCTGTTCAGAGATTCTGAATAATTTTTTTGGAGGAGGAGGAGGAAAAAATCTCACATGTGGGAGGTTTTTTTGGATGCTCTTACATTCTGAGATTAGTGGGAATAAAACCAGTTTGAGATCTGTTTTGAAGCGTAGAATTTACAAAGAAATCCATATGTAACTCCATGAGTGGTGAGGTTTAGAATCACTTTAATTTGCTTTCCTGTAATGAGGATATATATAGGTGTATAATAAAAGATCTTGCATGTTTTGCTGAGGGGCACTAAATTATGGCAGGTAAAATATGCCTGTGGATCTTATCTCTTAAGCAAAGTGGATCTCTAGAATGAAAGATGTATTACCTTAGAAAGTACTTGTTAATACTGGGAAAATGAGACTGATAAGGATTAGTGTATGCAGCTAAAGAAGGCATTTATGTTGTGTTAGCTGTCTGCTTGGAATTTGGTTGGGTTGGCGATAACACATGTACTCGTAGGAGCTCATGGCCCTATCATGTCTTAAGGGGTCACACCATCGTGGCAGCGAGAACGTGGCCTTCCTTTTGCAGCTGGGCTGCGGTCTGTGATTTGGAGCTGTGAGAGCCAGTGGGTTTTTTTGAAGACCTGCCATTTCCAAGTATTGATTCACTTTGTGAAAATGAAGTGCATAGATCTGTGCCAAAATTTGGCTATGTCAGGTCTGGCCAGCTTTAGTCCAGAGGGTTGTTCAACAGTAATCAATAGAGATGTGTCACTAAAAATACCGAGCTTGTTTCGCTTAAGAAATTTGTCAGCCTTAGAAAGCTAGGTCAAATTATATCATGAAGCAGTTAATGTACTTGATCCACCAAACCCTGTAGCTAAACATGTACACATGGTGATCTAGTGTAGAGTTAACCCCGTATGAGATGTATAGGTGATTTAAAAGTTTATTTCCTCAGCATTCTTAATTAAACTTGTTTCCAGGTTTACATCTATACTAGTCTGGGAAGATAAGGGTTAAACCAGTTACTCATCTCGAGATGCTGGAACTTGGATTTTTTTAAGGGATTGCAGTCATTTTGGTTTAGGTGCATTGAATTTGATTATTTATTTATTTTGGAGTTTAGAAATGTACTTTAGAAGAAAAGTTTCGTATTTTGTTTTGCATGGTTCTGGAAATCACGCTTCATACATGTCATCTTAAGAGTGGGTGGTAAATGGAATAAGACTGCTGGTAGCTGAAATAATCGGTTTTGACTATTTTTAACACTGTATTCTGATGCTTGCGTGTTTTGTTCTTCTCACAATGAAGCTAAATGAAAACCTCGGAGAAAGAGGTCTCTCTAATATAGCATAATGAAGTCTTTAAATGGGTACAGTTGTAGGTCATTGTGAATAGGAATGCAGTGACCTTTGTCTTGACAACAAAGCTGACAGAAGCTTCTCAAAGAGCTGTTCTTTTTTTTTAATTATTTCTCTGCCAGAGAGGACACAAAACAGAAGATCCCCCTTCTCCCATCAGTGAACAAAATCAAAAGATTAGAAAATGTATTGTAAACTGTCAGTTTGCAAAATCCAGAAATAACGTGGGGTTCTTTCTCAATATAGATGTTGTTACAGGAATGATGTGTGGCAAGGAGTTGGGAAAAGAAGGAAAGTAGAGTGGCTGTGTGATGGCTAAAGGGCCTTCTGGTTTCTTAAGATGCTCTGCAGTAGTCTGTTTTGATTCTTGGATACACAGCAGTGAGACATTCAAAATTACCGGTAGCTTCTTATAATTTTGAATCTAGAAAAATCACAAAACTTCATGTCATTCATGTTCCATTTACTTTCATGTGTATCTGCAGGCTTGTAATACACTGTGCTGAAGTGTAGGAAGGCTCGGACTTCTTGGTGGCCTGTGTAAAAAGCAAAGCGTTTTGTAGAAAGCACGTAAGTGTTGTGGCTGGTTCCTGACGAGGAGACCCTGTTCCTCCGTCTCACTTTAGCAGAGGCTTTTGAATTGCAGTGCTCAGCAATTTTCTTTAACCATAGAGAATCATCTGTCATTCTTAAATAATGGCTCTACCTGCTAGGTGAGGACTTTCTCAAGGTTTCAGCAATGTCGATCTGAACTGTGCTGTTTCCTGTAGAGGAGAGGCCCCGTGTAACGGAGCAAACTCTGAAGTGTGCAGTGAAGGTAATGAATGGAGATTGTTCTTTTTTTTGTAAGAAGTCATATCTATAGAACTGGTTCTCCATGATTGGATAATGATGTATTTTTTTTTTTATTCTGTAAAGGAGTAAAAATAGGTTGTTGGACTTTGGTTTGTGGGTTTTTTTGGTTTGTGGGTGGGGTTGTTTTTTTTTTTTTTTTTTTTTTTTTTTTTTTGTGGCCAAGGACCTGACTACATTTTCTTTTGAAGAGCAGGTTCTTTTCCTGATGATGGTGGATGATACTCTCATAAGGCCACAGCCTGGGTGGGCACCTGGATCAGGTACTTTGATTGGGAATGTGCCTCTTTGAGAATATGCTTCATCAAAAGGATGGCTGCTTAAAAATAAAAAAGAAAAAAAGAGAAAAAAAGATAAGTGTAGAGTTTGCACATGTTATTTTAGAGCTATGTAAACTAAGAGTGAAACAGCAGTTACCATATAATATTAAAGACTTTAACCCTTATTCCAGGAAAACAGTATGCTAATACCTGGTATAAATTGATGTAGCAGGCAGTGAGAAGTGACTTCAATATGCGAAGATGAAAAGATATGTAGAACAGTACGTTAATAGTTGGTTAGAAAGATTTTGTTAACTTGTTCCCCTTCACAGATGAGAAGACTTACCCATAGAGCTTACTTTATAAACTAGGACAAGATTAATGTAATACCAGGAGCTTCTATTTTTGAGACATCATGTCAAATTTTCTTGGGGGTTGGAAAGTGGAAACAATGATTTTGTTTTTTCTGGGGGGAAAAAGTGTGCAAAGGAGTGAGGTAAGTTCTTAGTGAAGATCAAGTGCTATGCAGGTTGTGGGAAACCGATGATTCCTACTTTTTAACCCTAATGTGTGAATAGGAAACAAAACCTGCAAGCCGCCGTGCCTAGTGTTCAGCAGGCTGAAGAAGTGGGCTGATGGGAGTCTTATAAAGTTCAGCAAAGCGAAATGCTCAGTCCTGCATCTGGGGAGCAATAACCCTGTGCATCAGGACGTGCTGGGGGCCATCTGGCTGGAAAGCAGCTTTGCTGAGAAGGACTTTGGGGTCCTGGTGGACAACAAGGTGACCAAGAGCAGCAGTGTGCCTTTGTGGCAAAAAAGGCTAGCAGTGTGCTGCGGTGCCTCAGGAGGAGCGTTCCAGCCGTTGAGGTAAGTGTCCTAATCTGCTTGGCACTAGTGAGGCCACATCCTGGGCTCCCCAGTGCGGGAGACAGACAGACGTACCAGAATGAGTCCAGTGCAGTGCCACAAAGGTGATGAAGTGCCTGGAGTCTCCTTCCTATTAGGAGAGGCTGAGAGATCTGGGAGTGTTCAGCCTGGAGAAGATAAGGCTCAGGGCGGTCTCATCGGTGGATTCAAATACCTAATGGAAAATAATAAAGATGAGAGAGCCAGGCTCTTTGCAGTAGCGCCCACTGACAAGATGGGCATGACTTAAACCACACAAAATTCTATCTGAGCGCAAGAATGGTTTTTTACTGAGGGGGTTGTCAAGCACAGGAATAGGTTTCCAGAGAGGTTGTGCAGTCTCCATCTGTGGAGATATTGAAAGCCTGAGTGGACATGGTCCTGGACAGTCTGCTCTGGCTGACCTGGCTTGAGCAGGGGATTTGGATGAGGTGATCTCGGGATTCTCTGTAGCTGTGTCTGATCATTGTTCTGCGCCAGGCAGCAATGACAGGTTTTGTGCTGAGGAGACAGTACGTGTCTCTGGGAAGTGGTACCATGGGATGTCTGAGGGTGCCCTGTTGAATGGAACAAACGGGATAGAGAACTCAAGACGCTGTTGGGAATCCTATCACTGTGCGGTGTTAAGCAGTTGGATGTTGTTTCAGATGTCTAGCTTGGATGCTCGAGTCTGCTTTAAATTGCAGGCATTTTTCATGGCAAGTCTTCGTTAGTCTTTTATTAAAGATTAAGAAGAAAAGATAGTGAAAGCATTTTGAAACAAAATCCTGTTTGCTTCTTCCTATTTTACTAACTTTCCTTCTTTCCTTTCTTGCTAACTGTAGAAGGCTACCATCAGGAAACATTCAGTTGACACTCATTCGTACCATTTGGGAGATGGTAATTGCTTTTTTCCTCTTCTCCCCCAAAGTTAGCTGAAACGGCCTGGCTTGGAGCTGCTCTTGGTCAGAGCTCGTGCAGGAAAAAAAGAAAAAAGCAAAGCAGAGAGAATGCAGCTCCTGGTTTTGGTTCAGACTTTAACTTGAAATCTTTCTGCTAGAGAAAGGCAGGCACAGAGCATTATCTTATCAGTCTGGTGATAAGTTGTAACAGTATTAGGCTGTTTCAGGCATTGCTGTTAGCTGCTGTTCTGGTCACGGCCTCAATTGTTGCAAAAGATTGTCTTGACTGGTTGAGCCAGATTTTTTTTTAAATTTTTTTTTTTTGGAACAGAAAGTAAAAAAAAAAAATTAAAAGGATGGGTATTAAAATGTATACAGTGGATGGATGACAGCAGGAACATAAGTTTTGTATTCCAGATGTTTTTTAGGCTTAATCAAAGCTGGATATGGTGGTGATGTAATCTGAGTCTTCTTCGGTGCGCCTGGTCTGGCTGTTCCTCAGGATCAGGGCAGTAACGCTCAATGACGTTGCGGTGAATCCTGGGTTTCCATCTGGTGATCAACTTATCAGTGATAATGGGAAGTTTCATAGATTTCAGACACCTATGGTAGGACTAGTTTTAAGTAATGGCTTTTGACTGAGGTCAGCATTGTTCTGGCATACCAGCTATAGGCCTTTCTTTTCTGTGCCCTACACTGCTTTTGTTTGTTAGACTTGATTTCATCACAGTCCTTGGGTTTTATCAGTGGGTGTTGTTTGGACTAACTCAATATTTCCATCTTCAACTTCTCTGGCTTCGAGAAACAGTAAATCTTTGTTGGTTTATGCTCACAGATATGTTTTTAATGCTTTTAAACCCTCCTCAGTGCCTACTCTGTGTGTACTTGGTTTGTCAAGTACACTTGATGTAAATGCACTAAATTTCTGTGAAAATCCCTGGTTCTGAGATGGTGCAATAGAAAGATGTTATATTTTTTAAAGGGTAGGTACTGCACTGATGTTCCATCTAAAGCGTTAGAGAATACTATCCCATTTGAGACGCAAAGCCATATTGTTGCTGAACACTGATTATTGATTGCTATGAACCTTTTTGCTCTGATAAAATGGAAAGCCAGCCCATTATTCATCTGTGACTGTCTTTAGTTACTGAGCTTAGGGAGTTTGGCAGAAAATATTTAACAATTAGCCTCAAGACAAATTTATGATTAATCTTAATATTCTTGTAGCTTTTCTCTATATGTTTTTCCCTTTTTTTCTTTTTTTTTTTTTTAAGATAGCAGGCTGAGAAAACAGGCAAAATTCCACAAAGTGGACTTTCTATATCAGCAGCAGGTCTGAAGCCCTTGGATGGCAAGGGCCATTGTCATTTAAGCTAGAAGAGATGTCATTTAAGCTAGATGCTGATGGCTGGTTGTCGCCCTCCATGGAACAGGGCCAGTGGAGAAAACATCTTTGCTAGTTTTTTTTTCATGGGTAGACTCTGATGTCTTAATAAAGGTGTACTTGGTTATTTTGATCTTTATTGTGGACCAGGAAGCAGTAACTCTAGCAGACTTATTCGTTATCTCGGACTTGACCCTTGTGCCTTCTACCTTGTTTGAAGTTCTGCTTCTCTTTGTGCAGATCTTAGCTCAGTAAGCAAATATCCCAGTAATGTCATTCAGATCTCCCTGCTCTGCAGATCTTTGCCTCTCTTCTCTTTTGGCTTCTGCTTTGCTAATTTAATCATCTTTTATGTGTACGTTCTTCAGAAATACCTAATCTTGGTATTTCTGTTCCTATGTTCTTTGCCTGTTCCAGTTTCACCCTCTCCCTCTGTGCTATTTCCTTTTGTCTGTGTATAGACTTGACTTCTGCATGAGATGCAGAGGATTGGTATTTGCTTGCAACCTGGACGCCTTCCTGCTGCCATGATATAGAGCCGTTGTAACTGGCCTTTACACAGGTAGTTTGAATTTACGCCTCTTGGCAGGGCAGAAGGCATGTATTCTAGTACACTGGAAGAATAGGGCCAGCTTCAGTTTCTCAGAAATGTGTATTATGTGGATGAATTTAGGTAGATTTTCTTGAAAAGAACCAGCAGCGTACCCCTGACATAAAGGATACATTCCTATTGAAACTCAGCCGTCTTTGGGGGCACCAAAGATTTCCAAAGAAAAAGCACTTTTTTTTTTCCATAATTAAGACAATGCATTTTTCATTAGCATTCTTCTTAGGAGTGAGCAGGGGTTTCTGAATAAACACTGTATATATTTATTGTCATGTGTATGTGTGCACAGAAAGAATCTGACAGTGTCAGAGGTGGTTGATGAAAGTGTCAGCCTGAGTGATCAGCTTGAGAGGTTTTGGAGTAACATTTGAGAAGGCCAACTGTACATTATTAACTGTAGTTCAGTATATCAGTTGGAATGCTATTACAGACAATGAAGAGGAACTGGACTTTCTACAAATCCCATTGAAGCATCAGGAATTGCATTGCCTCGGGCAAGTTACGTGACCAGATATAATAGCTAGTTTATCTGATGTTGCAAGTTCCATATTCCTACAGATGAGCTAATGCTGCAAATTATCCCGTTATAATACAGTAATCCATCAGACATCTACTTCTTTTGAAGGCTATTTCATCGAGTGAGCTGCAGTAAAAGCAAGTTGTGCGGTTACATATATGGAAGGCCGAGAAGGATGTGACTTTTTGGTTCTGTTGCCCCTCCAAAACCATTTTTTTTTTTTAATTTGCAGTGGAGAATTTTAGCAGGATATTTGACTTTTCTAAATGGGTGTATAGCATAAATACCAAATTAATACCCCCCTGCCTTTTTAAAGATAATTGGAGCTTTATGGAGGATATGTAGGAAAGGCACCTTCCTCTTCTTGTACTACCTGCAGCCAGAAATTAGTTCAGGTTTGTGTATGAAGTTGGTAGTATTGCATTGATGAACCGCTCTCAAACCACAGGCAATGCTCAGCAATAGTTTGGGGAGTCTAACTGTAACTGCCCAGATGATTAGTTAAATACATGCACGGTCTTTTCTCACTGAATAAAGAAGATTATTATGTCAGTTGTATTTAAAATGTGTTTTTTTAACAATTTTAATAAAACTTCCACAAACTGATTTTGAGTGAAACCAAATGAACTTCGCTGACGTTGAGGACTTACCTATTTTAAGGTAAATGGGAATAACCTTCTCATGTTGCAGACTGAGTGCAGGAAAGATGTTATAGTTCAGTTTGCTTTAAAATGTGGCTGTAAACTAAAGCAGTGAATCACATCTAATCATGTATACGCTTTTCAGTCCTTCAGAAGCACTGTTTATTGACTGGTGCAGAATGTAAAAGTACGGTGGGTAAGCTTGGTAGGAAATGGTAATTTTTTTATTCCACCTTTTTTGTGATGAAAGACGTAACAGTGTGAGTTATTTTTTTTGCACCCTCAGTGGTCTTGGGTTCTGAGGCTGCATTTTGAATACTCTAAGGTGGCACTGTTCTGTAAGGAAGCCAGACTGCCTTCTGCAGTCCTTGGCTGCTTGTTCTCTCCAGCAAAGGAGGAAGACTCCTTTTTCATCCTCTTCATCTCATTCTTCGTGATCCACCAAAATACTTCTGGCGCAGGTGTGCGTGGGGGCACCAAAGAGGACAAGGCTAGTGTTTTACTGGGACAAACTTGATTGAAATTGATTTGCAACATGTTTTTCCATTTTTTTTTCTATTAGTTTAATTGCTGATTGTTCCTTTTCTTTTGTTGTACTCTATCTAGAACTTCAGGTCCGGAGGTCGAGTCTGCTGGCATATTTTCTATGCCTTCAGGATGGAGGTGCCTCTGGCCCATGCGTTCATCTCCCTCCATGTCATGCTGTTAGTACTTTCTCCGATATGCTCACTTTAAAAGCAGTATTTATGGTTTTAGATGCTCTCTTCAAAACATAAACATGAATAATTTAATTCCTATGTGACATCACTGTAAGTGATATAAATATGTCATTATGTAGAGTATGCTGGGAAATAATTGTTTCAGTTATAATGCCTGCTCTTTCTAACCAACTCCACTGTCTTTTTGCTAAATTCATATAAAAATGAAGAAATGGCAGAGAGCTTTATTTGCAGTTGGCCTTTTGAAAGTTGAGTATCACTGCTTGACACATGCGCAGATTTTTCACTTCTAACAAGAAGAAATCCTGTCCCTTCGTCACCTGTAATGTATAGACTTCTCTTTTCATATTTATATATATTTTTATATTTATATTTTTCATATTTATATATATTTACAAACATAAAGAATAGAGTGAGTTCTCAAAAATACTGCAACTCAAGTGCAGAATATATAGTACCCAGCCATTCATATGTACAGATTAGGGATATGGCCATGGTCATAGTAACTTAATTGTGTGTTGCTACTTTACTCAATAATTCCTGAAACCTTGAAATACTGGACAACTGAAGACCATTTGAATTTCAGGTTTTTTTTGAGAACGTGCACAATTTTGAGGGGTCAAGAGAAGGAAAATTAACAGAGTTTGGCTAAAATTCCCTAATTCTTCAACTACTCCTTCGAATTCTGCTGTTCTTCCTGAGAGAATGTGTGTAAATGTGAGAAACATGAACTTTCTCATTCTTTAAGAGGGTTGAGTTTTATTTGGACATTGGTAAAAATTACAGAGGCAAAATAGTTTACGGAGCCAGATCTCTGCAAGTTGGCAGCTTTCACAATTACAGTAGAAGCACTTGTGCCCATAGTTATGACAGCTACTTATTTTTCACATTAGCAGCTCAACTGATTTCTTACGGAAGGGGTTTTCTAAAGGTAAAGTCTCTGAAAAATGGATTACTTGGTTAAAAAAACCCAAACCAAACAAGTCATGGGTGCGTGATTTTGTGATCTTATTGGACTTGTATCTCTAGAAGACCATCTGGTTGCTGTGTGGGGTCTGATCCTGCGAATTGTTAGGGGAACGTGTGAGCGTTATCAGTATGGAGTGTGCATAATGGGAAAGCTTTTTATAGTCTTCTGCTTTTAAAACTGCCTATAGGTTGTCCAGCGGGTAAAGGGCAGTGCATGTGTGAACAGTATCCCTGCAGCCCCAGTCAAACTCACCTGGCTATTTTGTTGCCTCAAAATCTTTTGTCATTGACAATACTTTATTAATGAGCTTCAATGGAAGTTTTCAGTTTGATATTTTTCTGATTACCTTATGCCCATATAGCACTTCAATATTTTGGGTTACAAATCCAGCTTTATTTAAATAAAACAGCTTTCGGTGAAATTGCATTGCCTTTCTATTATTAAACACAGATTTATATTTGAGGACTGGAACACTGAAGGTCTTTAAGACCAATGTTATAAATGTGAATGTTTCCACCAGCTAATATTTATGCTTTTTCTTATTTTCTGAAAGGTAATATTACTTGTTAGATACTCAGAGTGAAGAGTTGAATATCCTTTTATTTGTATGAAAGTGTAACAGTCTTCCGCTGACTGATTGTGCAGTCATGACATAGCTGAGGTGAAGATCCGACGTTAAACATTGCAAGATAAATCATTTCCACATTCTTGCTTAAGTGGCTATTTTATTGTAGAGAAGCACATTTTCTGTTGAGTGCTAATGCCACTGTCTCCTTGACCCAAGGTCTTAACTATTTTGAGCAAAGTAGATTTGGTAGTTAGCGTAAGAAAGAGTTAGTAAGTAAAAGAGTTGTGCCGTGCAGAATTTGGAAATTTGTGTACCTCGTGGGATTGTCCAGTGACTGAATGAAATGTGCTTTATACAAGCTTTTAACAGACATATATTCTTTTTTTTTTTTTTTTTAATAGAAGCTGGGGGAAAGGGAACTGGGATCACAGACATGTATAGGCTTGTGAGAAGGGAATATGTTTCTCAACTCATCATTTTGCCCAGCTGCTTTGCTCTTGTTTTCAGCAGTGAGATCTATTACCATAAGGCATTCTATTTTTGATAAAAGGGGAGGAAGTAAGAGCATTTAATGTTGCTTAATGGAAACAAGACTGTAATTTTATCTTAATTTTGCTGTTTGAAGGCAGCCTAGCAATTTAGTTATGAGAAGCATAGCCGTGAAATTATTTTTTTTTTTGGTCTTAACAGGTAAATCTCTAGAATTTTGTCAACAAGCAATGCTGGTTAAAGTTCACTAGCTTTGTTGCCAGTAGGAAAATAGTGAAATTAGCTACACTCAGGTACACTTAACGTGAGCTCCAGCTGTGGCTATTTCTTCTTTCAGTGTGCCACCTCTTGGGATGTTGCTGCGTTCAATCTGTGTTGCAAGTCCTGTGTCCTGATGATGTTCCCAAGCCCCCCAGGCAGTGGCAGTCCTGTTGCAGAAGAGATGCTTTTGCCCCTGGATTGTGCCAATTCATGGCATCAAATTTTCCTCCAAATGCGGAGAGGCCATGAACACCTGAGAAGCCTTCTGGGTTTCAAAGAGGAAGAACAGTTGCAGACACAGGGAGAAAGCATATGCAATTATTCTGCAGTTATTTTGGCTGCTTGCTTGTAGTGGCTGCAGAAGGTAATTCTGAAATGGAGCATTTGCAGGGGAATGAAAACAAGGGTGCTCTTCACCTGGTGCTACCTGGTGATTCTCCAGCTATTTTTCTGACACCGAGCTGCCCAGCTTTCTTTGCCGGGGTGGAAGGAGCGTGTGACAAGGTCTCTCTATGCTTCGTGCTGTTCATCCCTTTGGCTAGAGTACTCCTGCATCTCTAGAAGAGATGGGCTGTGTTTGGAGAAGCCACTTCCTATTTCTTTTATTTCCTTGTCCCAAAGAACAGCCTTGGGAAGGATAGCTGGCATTTACCTTTAAACAAATTTTG
The DNA here is from genome assembly GCA_011057875.1 of Pterocles orientalis. NCBI lineage: Eukaryota > Metazoa > Chordata > Aves > Pterocliformes > Pteroclidae > Pterocles > Pterocles orientalis. The sequence goes on from WKFP01013852.1 coordinate 258,386, forward strand.
TTGCTTTTCATTCAAGCAGCAGCTTCAACGAGTGGGTATCAAATACCGTCGCACTGCTTACTTTTTAAAGGAAATGGAAAAAGTGTCTGACACAAAGGCATCTGAAATAAAGCACTTGATTATCATCATATACCAAGAACACACCTACTGGAAGTGTTGTGCAAGAGTGTTAAAAATAAAACATAGACTCATTTGGTCCTGAGTGCTTAAAAGTAAATGGATTAAAACTGAAGAGAATGGATGGAAAAATGCATTTTCCTGGGAAATAAACCTATGTTTACTATCAATTCTTACTATTATTGCTCCACAATTGGCAAAGGATTTTTTATATATTTTCTCTCTCTCCTTCAAGCTGTGTTTCAATCATTCCTATGGTCTTTTATGCAGTATAGGGCAGACTTTCAAAGCTACTCTTGGAAGATTTAGCTACCTTGAAAGGATTTGCTTAAATAAGAAATTCTCTACTGTTTTTACAGGAGTGCCCAAAGGAGTCAAACATATGTGGACGTGGCAAATAGCTATGTGGCGGAGCATAAAGAACCCTAAAGATGTAAGTATAGTATATTGAATCCTAAACAGAACCTGAAAAGTCAGAGCAAGTGTGGTGAATGTTTTGTGTCATGAAATGATCCTATTAAGGATGCAAAGTAACTGCAGAAAAGAGACCTTGCCTCAGTTCCCATTCCCCTTAGGCTGTACACACACAGGTGAAGGAACACAATGCTTTTCTTTCCTTTGGAAACGCATTCAATGACACTTGCTTCGCCGCTTCATCTTGCTAGTCTTTCTTTTCCTTCCTTGAGATGAGAAGATGTACGAAGCACCTACAATGGTACGAAACACAATGAAATTGTTTGGTAATTGTTGGGCCCAGAATGCTAGACGCAGTGAATATTAGGAAGCTTCATATGACAGCGTAGGGTAGGAGCTGCAATAGAAGATAAATGTGTGTTCACATCCTCCCTGCATACTAATTGGTGAAGTTCTGGTGGTGGTAGGTTCTCCCGTTTCCTTCCAACCTTAAAAACGTTCCCTTTAGAGTGGAAATGCAATGCTGATCTGCATTGAATTTAAAATTGTTGTATTTCATTGATTCTAATAAAAATAGGTGTAATTAAAACACAATACTGGTTTCCATGTTTTTAGCTCTTTAAGAAGCATCTGATCTTTTTATGGCTGTTTCCATTAAACAGTGAAATAAGAATTAAAACCAGGTTGCACTGGCGGATGAGTTTACAGTTCTCAGGGCTGTTAACCGCGGGTCATTTGCACCACAACTGTTTTTGACAATTTTTTCAGTTCAGGGTAAAGGCAATAAAGGAATAAGTAATATTTCACAAAGAGTTTCTAATATACAAAGTATATTTAGTGTTAGTTTGCATATCCAAGGTTATGGACCTTACAGTCATCACAACATTTTTCTTTTTAAGTTGATAGTCCCTTTCAGCATTGTTCTGAAGAGGAAGGAGAAAAAAAAGGGTTTTGAAACAATTAATTATAGCCTAAATTAGCTCTTAAAATACTTAGTGCTATCCAAATATTTGGTTTGAAGTTTTTCTCACTATGACTCTCCAGGTTTTGATCTATTTACAGACAAGGTCAAGATTTGCAAGGGGCAAATTAGAGCCCAAATATTTAGTAAACCATATGGTACTTAAAAAAATAAAAAAATTGAACATTAATTGGACATTAACATTAATTATCAATATCAATAGAAGCATGATTAGGTTGTTATTTGACACCTTTGACATCTAGAAGAATCCCTGAAAATTTGTTTTGATACTTGCCTTAAATTCTGCTCTTTTTTTCTTCAGCATTAATACATTTGTAGTTAATTTGTATGTTTTCAAATGTAGAATTAGAGAGTTTCCTCCATCCTTCTTTGCATAGCTTCTTGTCTTCTGCTTCCCTCCACTTAACCTTTTTCTTACCCTGAATCCGCGTCTGCTGACAGTTCTTGGCTTTGCTTTCTCTGCGGGTCCAAGTGTTGTTCTGGCCTTTAACACACAGAGAAGGAAGGTTTCTTCTTTTCCCCGTCATGGCCTTATGTACAAGATTGTGATTGTCTTTGAAGAGAAACTATCTTTTCTTTCATTGGCTCCAGGCGACTAAAGCTCTGTGTTTAAATTCTTAATTAAATTAAGACTTCTGTGCATGTGACTGCTTCTTCTCAAAATAACACACATTCCATGCAAAGAAAACGCTTGCCTGCAGCGTGCTGGCAGTGGTATTTCCCTTTGACTGCATCGTAGGGATTTTATATCATTTAACTTTTGCACTGCAGCAGATGACTCTGCAGAAGGAAACATGGCAGAACGGAGGAGCTGTGGGTATAAAGGAAAGTCAGCTGTGTGGTTGTTCTGAGCTAAAAGCAAAAATTGTGTCTGAGTGTGGGGAAGCTTCGTTGTTGGCTGGGAGAAATATCTTGTCTGGGTTGATGTATTCTAAGACGTGAATGACTGAAGTAAATATTTATTTGATGTGTCATGAAAGCAGCCTGACATCCCAATTAGTGGAAATTAATTTTTTTTTTCTAGACAAAAAAATAAATTAGGTGACTTCTGGATGGCTTTAAATGCAGAAGGGCCAAGAGTTCAGCATCTCATGTTAAACTGATTAAAGAAACATATTCTGGTTAACTTCTTGTCCCTAATTACATCAGTGTTTAAAATTCTCTTTTTCATTGCAATATTGAGCTTTGAAGTATAGCCTGGTATTTTTAGGATGGATTTCGCTAATCTCTGCTATGTTGTAAAGGAACCTACTCCATGTTAGATACTGAATAGAAAGATTTTTTAATTTTTTTTTTTTTTTTTTTTTTTTTTTGGTGAGTCCTCCTCCCTTTGGAAAGTTCAAGGTTTGTTTTATTAAAAATAAAAGCATGTTCCATACCTGGAATTCACAGTTTTTGCCCAGCCCATCAAAATAAAAATAATAAGGTCTACACATGAGTTTGTGCAGTAGGGAAAGCTTTAGTGTGGGGATCTAACAATGGTCTTGGCAAATCCTAAGCGGAGGCAAATTGGCTTGGGCTCAGCTTTGCAGTGTTTACTTGCTTTTCCTATTCATTATTCCAATGAATTTCGTGCTCTAAAGGCTGTTTAAGCATCAGTGTCACTTTGTTTAACCTGCAGAGATAAACAGAACATCTCCGCTGCACACCTACCTTTCTCTCCCAGGTAAAGCAGTAGCCCCTGTGCTAGGTTTAAAGGCAATAAAAATCCTTATTTGCCTGCCAGTGGTGGGGATGGAGATCGGGGGGGCGCTGCAGGGCCCCGGACGAGGTGCTAAGTGGGAGAACAAGCGGTCGTTAGCGGGGGCCCGTCCCTCTGCCCTCCCCGGGGACGGGAGCGGGTTTCCCCGGCTCCACCCGCGGCACGTTCGCTTCGCAGCCGGTGGGGACGGAGCTGGCGCTGGGGCCCTTCGACCAGGGGCGGAGGTGCCCAGGGCTGAGACCAGCTGAAGGGCGGTGGGCTCCTGTGTATCCTCTTTGCTGACCCCGGAGGCTCTGAATACCAGGTTTCCATTGCATCTTCTTTCAAATTTTATTTTTTTTTTTGAGAATAAAATCTGGCTCATTCCTTGAAAGTAATCAGCTTCAGCCTTATGCAGTTTGAATGAAAAAGCATATTTACAAAATAGTCAACAGATGTGTTTTTCTTCCCATTAAATGGGAAAACAGTCATGGTTAAGATGCTTTTTAGTTGTTGCTTTTTGTTTGGGTTTTTTTGGGTTTTGTTTTGTTTTTTTAATTCAGTAAGATATTGTCCAAGAAATACCGGGGGAATTGGGAGCTTCCATGAAGTTGCCTTTCAGTATTTTTCTAAGGGAATAATTTTCATTACTAAAATTAATGTCAGGCATTTCCTCGTATTGCACTCTTTATTTTTCAGTCAAGTTCGTGCCATCTGTTTTCAATTCCAATATTGTAGTTGAGTACGGTGTTATCGAAGGGACTGTGCTTGTTCCCGTTCACTAGGAAGGTACGTGGCTTGCTGACATCTGCATATGGATAGGTTGGAAACTTGTGGTATCCTGTAAGCATTCCTCCTTAAAGAAAAGCCGTGGCAAGGAATGAGCCCTCAGGACCTACAGACTTGATGGCATTCATGGAGGGGTCGTCAAAATTCCTGTAGGAGTTTATTGTGCCCTGGAGTCGTAGCCCATTGTTTGGAGGTAAAGTGGGTTGGATCTGCACAATTTTTACTCTAGTTTAGAGCATAGTGGGATCAGTTCAAGGATTCTTAGAGTTTTGTTTTTGTTTTTGTTTTTTTTTTCTCTTCCCAGTTGTTTTTTTTCGTATCATATATTTTCCATATCATGATGATACTGGATGTTATTCTTTCATTCCATGGCTTACAGTTCAAGAGGAGAATTTCATTGCAGAAATTGTAGCTTCCATGTAATGCTTTTGAACTGAGCTTGTGGTGACTCAGTTTTAGTATTTAAAGTATTAGTTTTAGTATTTCAATAATTCCATTTAATTATATATTTAGTTGCAGATAGTTTGGAGGTAACCCAAGCTTTGTCTTTCTGTTAATTTTCTTTGTCTTTCATGGTGACATCTGAGCTTTTTCAAGTAGTTAGATGCCATTCACTAATGGCTCAAAGATTATCTTTTCTTTCTCTGAGAAAAATGATCTTTAAACAAGCAGACTTTCTGTCTTTCATTGTTGGTTTTATGGTTTGGACCAGCTATCTACTCCTTTACACTGATGGTGTAGATGTGTAACACATGTATGTTGTGTGCCACAGGTTGAAAACTATTTTGTTACTGTATACATTGTATAATTTCTACTGATTTCTGTAGTATTAGCATGGAAATAATAAAATAAACATATTATCATGTACAAAACAATGCATCCTGAAAAAAAAAGGGTTGACTTTATTTTCTTTTTAACAGTAAGCAGCTGTTCAGAGCAGTATTCAAGAAGCATACAGCAGTGTTCTTTCTCTGCCTGGGGTTGTGGTGGCAGGGGAAGGGCCGCAGTGGTGGCTCCTGTGACAAGCTGCTAGAACCTTCCCTGGCTTCCCACCTGCATCTGGCCAAAGTCCAACCAGTCAGAGCCTCTGTGAACAACTGGGAGAGGTGCAGCGCGTGATGGGCAGCACACCACACGGCAGCTTTATAATCAATGTGTCATTTTTCCGTTCATTGTGACAGATTTTTTTTTTCCCCTGCACTATGCAAATTACCCATATCAGAAGAGTAAGTTTGGACTATTATTTCTCTCTATGTCAGTATTTTATGTGTCAGTGGATTTATGAACGTGAAAAGGATCTCCAAAAAAGGCTAAAATATATTGCCTCAACTGGCACTCCACTGTTTCGAGGGATTTTAACATACTTTGTCAAACCTATCTTTTCAGTTAACTGTTAAACTGGTGCTACTGGTCTGAAATTTTACTTGGATGCTTGAAAAGCTTCATCAGGAAGCATTTGTTTTCAAGTGTGAAATTAGTGGAAAATACATAGTTTTGCCCATTTTTTTTGTCATTCGTATGTTTATTTTCTCTGAAATAACATGTTCTCATTGGCATATTTGGGAAGACACTGATTTGTCTTTTCATCATTGTTATGAAATTTCATCTGAATTTAAAAAGTTATAAACTTTGGGAAACTGTAGCGTTGCCATACCTGTGAGGGTCCCAGCAGTAGCTGCGGTGGTCGAGGACCCACCTGCACTGATACGTGCTGTGGCCGCAGGTGGTGTGCCCAGCTTTGACCAGCAGTGAGCTGCACTGCCAGCTCTTGTTGGGACAGCTGAGCTGGAGACGGGGATTCCCTGTGGGCAGAGGCCTGAGGAGGAAGTAAAGACAACAAAAGTGAGCTTTCTGGCAGCTGATGTTAAATATGAGACTGGAAGTTGGCAGCAATGGGGGTACCCTTGGTGGGGGCCGGAGCAAGCGCAGAGAGTGCAAAGCGGTGCAGTCATAAGCCCATAGGTAAGGGGCAAACTGGGTTTGGTCTGGGAGAGAGGTAAGAGTAGAGGTGCTGTTCAGTGAGCAGGTTTTGGACTGGAATTTGCTGAACTGAGAATTGTGTGTGATACCCTCTAGGAGGGCAAGCAAGACTGTGGATTTGTGTTGGAGCCTCCTCGCAGTGAATAGGTGGACAGATCTGGAGCGCTAGGGATGGGGATGGAAGCGCTGCATCCTTGTGGATGAGGGCTCCTGATTCCCTGTGGTCTTGAACTGGACCTGGGAGATCTGGGCTTTCCACACCTGTGGCCCCACAGAGTAGCTTCTGAATAGATGCTGTGTGCGGGTGGAGGGCTGTGCACACAGGAGTAGAGTGTGCTCTGCTGTTTAATCCCATCCTGCTGTGTTGATGGTATCCTTTTGGCTGCTGTTCAGAGGAGAGTCAAGGAGTTTCAGTGATAAGCCTGGAGCTGGAGGCTGACAGCCAGTGATGCCAAGGAAGGGGGTGGATAGATGTTTGCTGTCCTTTTAAAAGTGCTGGTGGGAAGTCTGGTGCTGGGTAGGAGCACTAAGTGATCAGTGGGCAAAGTTCAGTATAAAGGAAGAGACTATCTGCAATGCCAGCAGGCTGGTGCTCTGTAACAGAGCCGCTGCACCTCACCTTTCCCACTGGAGAGCTGACCTCCAAAACCCACTGTCATTGTGTATGCCTCAAAGTGACATTCACTTCTGAGCAAGCTGTATTTTCATTGTATTTTTTGGAAGCATACATATTCTTGATTCTTCCTTCCTCCTGCATTAAGTTATGATGGCTCTGAAGTTTGGGATTTTCTTAGATTAAGGTTTTCTTCTTGCTTTCTTACTGCCACTGGCAGCTGTGCTTTCTGAGACACTGATAAATCAGCTCCCTTGCGTTAGCATGCTGTTTCCTATATGGTTTTGCATATGTATCGTGTTACTGAGTAGTGCATCTTCAGATGAGCAAGAGTTTGTCATCTTCAGCAGATTGGAGTGCTGGTCTCTTTGTGCATGTTCTTGTGAAAATACCCACCTGCTCCGTGACTGAGGGCACATGCAGTAAGGATGCTGTGATCTCTGTCTGTAATCATTAAATAAGAATATGATGGTGAAGAAAGAATCAGGAAAAATTGTGTAGTCCTTTAAGATCTTTTATTTTTTGAAACTGAGACCGGCTGAAATGCCCTAGTTGAACAGATCTCTGTCTTTTGCTGTCCACAGATGTTGAAAAAGATGATGGCTGGTTTTCATTATTATTAACAAGTGTCTTTTTTCCTTCAAATGAGTGTATGAGTGTAATGGTGACCAGAGGAGAGATGACCGAAGCATGAAGTGGTTATGAGATCACTTGGGTGGTTCATTAAGCCATGCAGTGACCTTTTCATATCCCTGTTGCCCAGCTATGTAGCAGGTTCCGTTACTAGATCCACTCCCCTGTTTGAAATGGGCACCTGCTGAAGTACCTTGCTTAACAAGGGCTTTTGGTACCTGCCCAGGCTGACTTTGAGGAGCGTCAGTTCTGAACTATTTCCCTTGCACGTGAATCGCACAGCCAGACATATTTTTAGTTGCTGCAATATATTTACCTTCTTAGATCAGCAGTGTCCTTTCCTGGAGTGGGCAGCTACACAAGGACAAAACTAAAGCAGCTGTGAAAGCCTCCCCTGAACATGGCAAGTGTCGCTGCTGATAGAACTCTTCAGGGGTGTGATGTTATGCACCTGATGTCTTAACAACATGCAAAACACATGAGAAGTTGTGAGTGCAAGAACCAGTCCCGAAGTACCTTAATCCTTCTATCGATAGCACTACTATTGGGTTACACGCTTTTAATCCCAGAGGAGTTGTCGCCTGACATTAAACTGTCCAAATAGTATTTATATCTGCTGCTGCCCTGCAAGATCACTTAACCCTGCAGAGCAGTTTAAAAGTAGTTAATGACAGACCCAGCATGACTTGCCCCTTATGAATGATCACATAAGTTCGACCTGTGCTGTCATGGTTTATGGAGGAAGGCAGTTTGTCCATAGCCTGCTTCAGCCCCAGCAGGTAATTTGAAATGAAATGAGACAGTTTCTACAAGCAGATTGATTTGGGAATCTTACCTGTTCTTCCCTTTGACCCTTGACAAGTTGACACTACAAAGATTGTGACTTTAAAAAATGATTGGGTGCAAATACATTTAGGTAGATGATTTACTACGTGTTAAAGCAAGGACAGTGTGTTTAGAATGGAGCTGTGAGGGAAGGTAATTGTAAACTTTAACAACTCATGGTTTATGTTTCTGTATCTTATTAATTATCTGACTGGGTGAATCTTCTGGTAACAGTAGACCAAGTACTGTATCTAATAAACTCTATGTGAGAGCCCACAGACTCTGCATACCAGATTTTAATCTATGCAGAAGTGTATATGACTTAGAAATGCAACTGGAATGCTTTCTTTGATTGAGCTGCAAGGGTTAAGTCTGAAGGGGAGCATCAGAATGCATAGATTCCCCATCCAAAGATGTCTGTATTTTGGTATTCTTTTGTAAATGCAGTCATACAAATTCAAATATTGAAATAGCAAGATTCAACATATGATAGGTAACTGGCAACTAGTGAAATGATGCCAGAAAGAGAGATAAAATCACAATTATGTGTCTATAAATATTCTGGTCTTGCAAAGCATGCACCCTCTTAGTTAAAGAGAATTGTGTGGACTTTATAAGACACTCTATGAAGATTTTGAGTGCTTTTTCCAGATTTATGTAATTGAATTTTCCCCCAAACAATTACGTGATTAATTACATCCCTTGAAAATAAATAGCTGAAACACATTGCTTCTGAAGAGTTATCCTATGATAATCCAGGTTAGTACATAAAGCACACAAATACTGCCGACACGGAAATGTAACAATGATTTTAAATTGAATGTTTAATGACCCAACAGTCCTAGAAAGCAGAAACTTATCTCTGGTAAGCCACCTAGCACTGAATGTGCTGTGAGTGTGCAGCTGTAAATGCATAGCAGAAAGTAAATATTTGCACAGACAAAGTTCATCTTTTGGCAGGTCTTTCTCCTACTGTCTGTTTGAAATGCATAATGTTGAAGATGCTTATAAAAAAGATTCTTATTAGTCTCAGTTCAAATTATTGAATACCCTTTTGGCTGTGTCTTCACTGAACTGTGTTAAAGGTATTTTGCTGAAATGTTTCTTTATGTTGTCCATTGGGTTTAATAGACGTGCTATTTAATAAGCTCTCTACCTGTAAGGATAGACTATTTGACCTTTGTGACCTGCCAGTGGTAGACATAGTATAAGATTGCTTTGTGAAATAAAGCTGTCGGTAACATCAACAAAATAAAAAATGATCGTATTCCAATACTCTCTGCTGAGTACTATGACAGCACTGAAATATGGAATAAAATTGAAAGTAGATTAGTTTTGGGTCCTAAGTCATGTTTTGACAAGATATAAGAGAGGAGAACATATCTTTGAACTTTTAGTTTTAAAGTTTTTTAATGAAAATATTTATCATTTTGTAAGGTTCCTTCTTTCTTTATCACAGCTGGGCTGTATAACCTTAAAACAATCCATTCTCTTATTGTGAGGGATATAAATACTCTACTATCTTTTCTGTTAAACATCATAAAGGATACATGCACAGGATGAAATTGCTTGACACTTGCAAGGAAAGGACTGTCATGTTAATAAAAAGCTTATTGGGGAGGTTGAAAAATCAGTCGTTAATAAGCCACATATTTTTAAACTATGTAAAGCATGTAAATACTGCAGGACAAGGAGGCAGTTTTTGCTATATTTTCTCCTCTCGATCTGAAATGCTTAAGGTCTAAAGCAGCGGTGTAAATACGAATTGCTTAGATGGCCTCTTCTGTGCTTATTCTAAGCTTTATGCGATTTGCAAAGAGATTCATTAATACTGTAAGTGCCAACGATTAATCCAATCAAATGAAGAGTTTTGGGGGAGCGATGCTGACGTGACTGTGGATGCCAGAATTTATGCACCTTGCTTTCAATCTCCTCTGGAAAAAACAAAACAAAACCAGAAGCCTCCTAAGTGCCAAAATCCACTTTGCATAGCTACAGTATTGTGGGAAACGGAGAGGGAGGCATATTAAAATGGTCAGGACAGCCTTTCTGTCTCCATCCGTATACATAATAAATGCAAAGCCAAGTAATTGAAACTTCTCAATCTGAGATTAACATTGGCTGTTTCTCCTTGTTCGATTTTTTCACATTTTTGTAAAAAGTGTGACAAGTTAGTGTTTTTGTTTTTAAACAAGTGTTATAGAGAAAAGGATGGCAAATCAAAAAATTAAAAAAGGGGAAAAACAAAAGAAAAGCTGATGGATTATGATTGCAGCAGGGAGCAAATGATTTGATGTCTCTCTTATAAATTTCCTTTTAGTTTGGTCCTTCTCATTTGGCTCTTCTGTTCTTCTGAGTGCTGAATTGCTCAATACAAATGCAGGTTTCTTAATTTTTTTTTTTTTAATAATTTTGGTATTAAGTTAGTGAAGTGTATTTTTTATGGCAGATGTTTGGTTTTGGAGCCATAGAAATGAAATACCTTTCCTGCATGAAGTCACAGTATTTCTACAAAGGTATTACTCTTAGTTTAATTTCAGCAAATTAGGATGTTCTCAAAACACTGTAGGAAACACAAGAATTTTTAATGCTACCTCATAAACAAAAGTATTCCTATAAAATCAGGGAGCAGCATACAGCGATTCTGTCTTGTACAATGCCTGTAAGAGGACTGTTATGATGAGCTTTTAGCAGAGTTTTATCTTCCTTGGAGCATGATATAACTCAAAGATTTAGTAAAAAAATTTGATAACAAAGGAATGTTTTTAGGACCATCCTCAAGTGGTTCCTCAAGTAGTCAGAAATGAAGAGAAGTAGAAAATTCTCCAGGAAAATCTGCTTGGTCTGTATTGGACTGTACACTTGACTGCATTGTGACTTTGTTCCACACCTTCAGTTTTGCCCTTTCGAAAGGTGGGAAAGCGAGATGCATGGGTTATCCTTCGGCCCGTGGATAGCGTGAGGTGGTCTGTTGCTGAGGTTGTTGGTGGAACCAGTGTTATCTTACTCTTTGAATGAGCTTAACCCCTGTCACTGTTAATCTCTGTGATTGTAAACTGGGGGCCGTGTCCCCAGTAGCAGCATCTTTGCCTTGGGGATGTTTTGAGGATCATTTTCGTGCCGAGGGCCAGCCTAGCCCTAGGAAGCGAGGCAGCAGTGGAGAGCATGGTGTCTCAGCCGCCAGCCGGGCAAGTCAGCATTCTGCTGGCACAGAGGAGGAGTCGCCTGCTGGAAATGCCACGTGTCCCTTTTCCAGGTGCCAGTATCCCATGGAGAGAGTGGCCCAGGGAGATTTCATTTCCGTGTGCTGCACGGCTTGAGCTGTCAGCAGCGGTACATGGCTGTGTTGTGAATTCACTTTAGCCAAAGGCAAAGGTCCCTTTCCTTCCTCCAAATTGTGAATTGGTAGTATCTCTTGTGGCAATAATTTTTTTTTCCTTTCAGACTTATGTACATATTTTAAAATATAGACTATCATGCTGTTTTTTCAGCTTTCTCATGATTTTGCAGAACCCTGTCCTGTTGGAGGTAGTGAACATCCTGGTGAGGAGGCACTTGGTCTCATGTCCTGGTTGGTTTTGCCATTTCACTTCACCATGTATCTTCTTTATCCTACCCTAACCTTTCCTTCCCCAAATTACAGTGGTAGATAGAGTTGCACAGAAAATGGGCAGGAGAAAGTGGTGTGTGGCTGCCAGCGATTTGCCAGCATTTCTTGTGGATGTGCACTCATTGCCTGGCTGTGCCAGACACTGGTTTGGTCATTGCGCTGCTAACCACGTGAAATGGGAGCAGCTCGAGCAAGACGCGCAGGCTTATAGTGACTCAGCTGAACCACTTGGAATTACTGCTCTAGGGCAAACGGACTAACCCTGAATGTTTCTCATGAGTCAGTATTTATCAGTGTCGAGAACTGTTGTTACAAAGAAGATGGTTGGAAATTTGTTGAAGTTAAACTCAGATTTTTTTGGAAGCCTGTACCTCAGTGGATTATTTAGAGCCTGAGAGCAATTAAACGGGATGGAGGGGGGCTTCTTACCTTTCAACACAGACAGGAAATTTAGGGTCCTGTGCCTACTTGACATAGTATATGTCTCTTAAAATCTCTGACTTGTTTACAAAGTCTCTTAATTTATTTGCTTTGCATTGAAATTCATAAAGATTTGAGTAGAGGCTCCAGAGTCTCCAGCATTGACCTGAATAATTGACTTAAAAGTGGAGGTGGGAAAAATAACATGTAAAACTTGGTATTAAGCAATACTTTTAAATTAGAAAAGGCAGAAGGGAGGACTAGGAAGGAGCAAGAAAGGAGGAGTGTGGTAGCTCAAGAGGTGATGGCAGAACATACATTGTCTCACAGATCTGGGTCACCCGTAGAGCTGAGTACTGCTTGCATGCACAATTGCGGGTGATTTTGAAATAAGTCTCAGTGCAGTCCAAATAGACTTGTAGAAGATAGCTGTCAGAGTTTTGCTTTGTCTCAGAAGAAAGCCTGAGGCTAAATGAAATATGGGAAAGTATTTATGGGTAGATGTGAGCTTGAAAGTTGAGTATGGATCCATCGATAGAATGTTACAGGGAAGTTGCCATTTATGCCGTCATACCCATTTATGCCGTCATACCCTTTCTGAAAATAAACCAAATTCTTGCCTTTTTCAGAATACTGAATTGCTTGCAAATCAGCACGTGAAAAAGACATTATTTCCTGAATCATGCAGTGGGCTCTCCTATGGATCCCTTGGGTGAAGAGCGTTTTGACTAGCAATGGGGAAAAGCCTTTCTCCTAAGTTCACTGCAGGCTGCAATAGAAAGTTTAGCTTCGATTGAGTGTCACCTGGTTGCCCTTTTGAACAGACTTACAGAAGAACACGGAGTAGAAGTAGTGAACACTATAAAATATATGTAAAAACATAGTGTAAAATATGTATAAATTACTCACTAGTAAGTATATTCGTTTGGCAGGTCTTCCAGTTTCACCATGCGGTACAGACTTTTTTGTAGCCCTCGATTAGCCTTCCTTTTCCCTTCCCACCCACCTGTGATCATTACCATTCTTTTTTGCTTTTACAAAAAGGTAATAGTTGAATTTTGCATATTCAAAGGTGCTTTCCTACTAATCACTTGTCCTTGGACTGGAAGCTCAAGTCTTTATAACCTTTGTTCCGAGTTCCCTGAAATCTTTTAAGTTGCATAAATAGAACTAATTTGTATAAATGGAAGTTGTTTTTTTTTTCATTTGTTATGTGATAGACATAGTCACTGAGGTCCAAAGCCATCGTGCCAGAAGTGGTCCCTGTTGTGCTTGCAGTTTATGATCAGGTTTTTGGTGCTCCTGGTTTTCCCGTGACAAAGATGGTTTTTCTCTAGCGCTGTTGTGTGTGACCAAAGGGTGGCAGCACTATCTCCACTGTCCTGGCGCTGGCTGTACCTTATCTTGTGTGTAAGGAAAAAACGTGGGGGGAACTTGTTAACATGGAGACTGCATTCTCGATAACAATAGAAATGGTTTGTTAACATCAGTAATGGTAGGAAGAGCTGTGTGCTCTGTGCACAGCGACGCAGAAGCCATGCTCATGATTTTGAGTGGCATACGCAGCCTCTCTACATAAAACTTCAGTGATTGAGCAAATGCGTCTGTCCAAAACCAAATATTCTCTTACCCAGCTCAGGGAGTGGCAGTTGGTAACGCAAGTCAGAATCAGCTCTGCAAGCTGTGCGCTGCATCTCCGGCTAACCGGGGGCAGAGCCCACGCTGCAGGATGCTTTGCTGGCTGGCTGCCATTTGCTGGAAGTTTTGATTAATATCTTCCGAGGAAAGAAAGAAAAGGCTTTGCGATGATGGTTTGTCTTCAGTTTTTCTGGTAATTATTTTTGTGAGTAGGACGTGCTAGAGAAATGTTCTGCATTTTGACCAAGCTGGATTGCTTTGGAGAAAAACCTTTTTAGCAGCTCTTACTGCTACATATCACTTTTATGATCACAGGGAAATAATCTGAAATACAACTTATTTGTGTTGTACTGAGGGTTTCTTCTTTTTGAGGATATATGTTTATTTCTTCTTTTTTGCTGTATTGGATAAAGTCAGTGCTACTCCTCGAGGGCTGCACATTTTTTCCTTTCTTCTGCTCTTGGCAAATACTTTCCCATTTGCTGTTTCTGGACCTTGCCTACATGCTGGTTTTGGAGGAAGAGGCCTTGACGTTACTCCCTTCAAAGGCATCATCAGCTACGTTTCACCTTTCCATTGGTAATCTGTGATAGATTAAACGCACCTCATCATGCGTGTAATTCCATTCTAGCAGGCTTCAGAGCTTGTTGTGGAGTTAAACTTGCAAATCGAACACACATGCTAGTGCTGGTAGAGGTCTTTAACAAATGTTAAAGGGACTTAAAAATGCCCTCTTATTTTCTGAGAGTCACAAGAAGATGATAATATACTTTGTCATTGAGAACCACGGGAAACTCCTGGGCGATGTGAAGCGTGCTGCTTTCCCCGGTGGATGAATGAGCTGTTCTCCACTGCAGCCTGAGTCCCAATTGACTTGGGGAGCGAGAGGGAGACCATGATGATGAATGAAGCTGGGTATCCCAGGTGACAGTGCAGAGCACTGCTGTTGTGCTGTTCACTTATAAAGTACTCTAGGTTATTTACTGATTTTTATTTTTTTTTCCCCTTCCCAAGGTTACGTTGCTGTACATAACGCAGGTCAGATCTGTACAAGAAATACTATAGTCTAAGGTGTTTCTAGCAGTTCTTTTTTTGCCCTTTCATCTTTTCCCTCTCTCCCTTCTTCATCTCTGCCCACCCCCTTGCTCTTAGAGTTAGGGTTTATCTGCCCAGGGCTGGATCTGCTCATGCAGCTCGGTGTAGGTGCACTGCGCTGTGTAGCGAGTATGTGTCAGCTCTAGAACAAAGTTTGTGATGTTTCCGAAGACTCTGTTAGCTCCTGCCAATGTTAACCTAGAAACAGCACCAGCAATTCACTGCTTGCAGCAGCTAACTGCTGGACTTAGTTGATGGATCTGGTGGTGTTTGCCGAGGGGACTGTAACCCAGGAATGGTGGCATTGTGTAGAGGAGAAATTCAAAAGGCAGGGGTGGATTTATCAATGGCTAGAGAGCTGTGATATCGCATGGCTTTGTCACCGCCACTGTGTGCCACCCGTTAGCACTCGGGATCTGGTTAACATCCAAATGCAGCAGGAATAGTTGCTTTTGTGGAATATCTATTTCCCTGGGACTTGTGTCTCCCTAATTCTGAAAGAGACTTATGTTGGATGAATTATAAAACCAAACCCAAAAATTAATTTTATGAAGGCTTATGACAGATAGCCAGCAAGATTGTTTTTTCCTTGTTTGTATTTTGGATGTCTTTTTTTTTTTTTTTTTTTTGAGTAATTATT
>WKFP01013852.1:273842-411994 GCA_011057875.1 Pterocles orientalis
TTTTTTTTTTTTTTTTTTTTTTTTTTTTGTTTTTTTTTTTTTTTTTTTTTTTTTGAGTAATCATGACCCTGCGTGTTACTTCTGTATTATCCCAGCAGCTAATAAAATGTTATAATCTTCTCTTTGAAATTTTTTTTTCTGGTTCATAATGGCCTTCAGCCCCATAATGCGTGAGCACCAATGAATCATTCATGCGTTTTATTTTCACAGTGCTTTGTGGAGGTAGGGAATACTGTAGAAGGGAAGCTGAAGTACAGGGTCTTTGAGGACTTCTGTGACACCACATAGGACACTAGGGGTTGGCCCTGGAATTTCTGACTGCAAGACCCGCGTTCAATAAATCAACTTACTTCTCCAACATAGAACAGAGGCAGAGGACTAAATTGGAAAAAAACCAAAAAAAAACCAAAACCAACCCAAACCACCTAAATGTGCATCTTCAGTGTTGTATGCAAACGTTGGACGTTTGTAATTTGAATGAATAACATGCAAACAAGATTGTGTGCACAGCAGTCTGTGCATGTAACAAAGAGCTGTTCTTCGTGCCAACAGTTTTTTGTACCAAATTGTAGCGCTATTCAAAAATATCAGTGTGATGTCCTAGTATAGTTCTTTCAAAAGAACGTGAGGCTTGACCAGTGCGATACTCCTCCTCTGTATTCAGAAGAAATGCAGCAAAGTGTTGCTAGACTTGTTCCAGTGATTTCTGTGCAGAGCAGCTGGATGCTGCACTCTCCCTTTTCTTTTTCTATCTGTGAAAGTTGCAACTGCCTTTTTTGTAGTTTCTGGCACAAAATTCTGTATTATAACAGCTTCTTTTTTTTTTTTTTTTCTTTCCTGAAAATTAGCCCCATGTCGTGGTACCATTAGGTTGACTTCAAACTTTTTACTGCTCAGATTTTCTCTGGACTCTGAGGTGAGCATTCTGCCGTGGGCTGCAGGTGGCATATCTTCGGCTTGTTTTGGGTTGTATTGTAAAATACATCTCGGGCAACTATGTGTTCTTATTTGTAGTTAGCAGGTTTGAGGAACAAGGCTGGGTGAGTAGGAGGTGCTGTGCTGCTGCCAGCTTTCTCTTGCTGCTGTAGGGTGTTGGCTGACCTGCTTTGGGAGTGGGCCTTGGAGATGGTGCATTGTTGGGTGGTTGGTGCTGGTAACAGGTCTCAGTAAGCTGTAACCTCCTTCCACCACTGCGGCACTGAACCGCTGCCAGTGGTCAGTGAGTGTGGCTGAAGGGGGATGTGGCTGAGCTGTTGCCATTTGATGATCACTGTGGATATTTTGCTTTACTTGGTTTAGGATGGTAAGATTCTGCTCCAAAACTCTTCCTTGTGCATTTCCTTTATTGAAGTTGTAATTGATATTACTCAATTTTCTTGATTCTTCTAGGCTTAGGTATGAGGTAGGTGACATGATCACAACGTAGTACAAAGTATTTTAGGGGGCTTGTAGAATCAAACTTTGCTGTTTATTTCAGAGGTGAAGGTGGAATGAAACCTTTATCTGCAGGAAGAAATAACAGTCCCTGTGATGAAAGCAGCGCTCTAATAATTTGGACATCCGTTTGATACTTGGTTTTACCACAGACTTCTTCAATAAGCCAGGAGTCCTCCCGTGCCTCAGCGTGTGACCTGCGGAATGGGGACGGCGAGGACAATATTTTCCCGTCTTCAAACAGGAATTATACAGACTCGTCCAAAATGTAGCTGAGGGCTAAAGTAGGGAGAGGATGGTGGTGCTTATCTAGCATGCTGATGGGGATCTTTGAGATACCTAGTGTCATTAGTGAGCTGTATTTACACTGCTGTGGAACATCATGGCATTGCTAAGAAGCAGCTTCTTTGCGGTGCTGCTAAGTATCCTGGTTCACTACATACCAGAAGCCTGCTGGTCCCCTGCACTGGGGAGAGGGAATCCAGTGGTATGGCTTTAGAAGGACAGACTGTGACGGTGTAACTGCAATTCCTGCTTTTCCTTCCTGTTGCAGGACAGCCCCATTGTGGGGGTGGTTTGCATGGCTGGAGATGTGATAGTGGTTTGTTACATAGATTTGGTGTGGTGCTGATAAGGATTTGTTGCTGTCATTTTTGTCTTGCAGGTTTCAAGGAGATTAGCAAAGGCTCGCATCTCTGGTGAAGAGGACTCTCTGAAGAAACTATTTTTTCACGTGCGGTAATGAAACCTCTTTCCCAGAGGACCATGAGGACCATGTGAACTCCATACCACTTTGATAGTGAAGTGGTAATTTGGGTAAATTGCAAACTGTCTTACCTTTCCAAGGGGCGTCACGTCCTGTTTTAGGATTTTTTTTGGGGGAAACCAACTCTTAGCTTTGTTAGCTGGTCTATCGTGCAAACTTCAGTCATACAAACTCCTGCTCTCTCAGTATCCCCAAAACAGGAGCCAGCTCTTACCTGCAGAGATGCTTTGCCTGTCTTTGCTTATACTGTGGAAACGGTAAGTCAGGCTTCCTTAGAGTAGGGCAGAGCCACAAGCATTTCCTTCTAAACCTCTGGTTCTCTGCTGAGCAAGCATTTATTTTATATGTATTTACATGTTTATAATAAAATGGAAAATCTATACTAGCACATATGTAATACCGCTAAAATATCTAGGGCTAGTGACATTTCTTGCTATCTTTTCGAGTATCGTCCTTATCCTCTACCGAGTGGGAAATGGTACGTAATATTGAGATGGCCCTTTGTGTTTCTTCCAAAAATATAGCAAAAACAATCATGGGATTTGCTCAAAAAATGATACTTTTTTTTTTTTTTTAAGCTATAAAATAGTATTCAGGTACTTTGGATTTGTCAGGGTTTGGAACCTGCATGATAGGCTTAGATTGTTTCCAGTACTTCTTTCTCTTATCATGAACTTTATTTTGTTTTTTAAATTTGGATCCTTCTGTAGTTATGTCTTTCCATGAGCCTGATGTTGAAGTGAAACATGAAATATCTTGCAGCTTGCAGTAATACACTTAGAACTGACGGTAGTTAGAGGTGGAACTGGGTTTGTAATCTGCTTTAGAAAGCAAACATGCTGTTTGATGCTAAACAAGAATTAGCTGATTTTTTCCTGTTTGCAGGATCACTGTAGTGGTATCCCAGCCCCTACAGGAAAAAATCCACCACCCTATTATTCTGTAAAAATGGAATACAAAATAGCCTTTAATTCGTGCTTGCTTTTTCCTTGCAAAAGGAAATAAGGATTTGAAGTTGGCATAACATTTTGCCTAGTAGAAGGAAAAAATAAAAATGGGCCAGTGGATGCCTGCACAAATACCTGATTGGAAATATTTTATATGAATTAAACTGCTGTACTTCTTTATGAAATCTAATTTTTGATTTTTTTTTTTTAATTTCCAGTGAGTTGGTGTGGACATGTAATATAAGTGCATTAAATGAATGTGTTGAATGGCTCAAGAAATAACTGTTGTCTTGCTCTTTATGATATTCATATTCAGTTCTATATCAGTGTAGGAAAGCTCTCATACCTATAAAAATATCTAAGGCAATGCTTGAAATTGTAGGTGAAGGACATCATTATATCTTGTAGGGGTGTAAATGCCATGAAGGGACATTCCAGGGAAATACGCGTCTGTTTAATGCAGAAGGGGAGGAGCTTTTGGGAGAATTACTTCCCTGGTGCAGCAACCTTACACCAGAGGAGAGGGAGCCCCCAGGGATGCGGGTGGGTATGGATCTTGGAGATTTGGTGGTTGGGTTTTGTGTAAAACCTGCTGCTGACCGTGTTGCTTGTTTCATATGTTTCATTAGGGAATGCTTTGAAGTGGTTGGTGAGGCCAGAGCTACTCTGTAGTCGTAGCTTTGAAGTGATGGGGAAACACAAATGATGATGTTCAAGCTTCAGTGGAAGGGAAAAACCTTTTTTTTTTTTTTTTTGATAAAGGATTAATAGCACACACTTTGCTAACATATGAGCTATGTTGCCAAACAGAAGAAAACTGTCTTGACAAGATGTCTTCTAAGATACCAGTAGGGTTTTTTAATCAGCTTAGTGCTCAACTATCCGACAGTCGGTTGCTGAGCTCATATACTTCTCTATTAGTGCTTGATAGCAAGACCTACTGAGTACTGAGTTCAATGTGGTTTTCTATGGCCTTAGCCACAGAAAGGCTATGAAAATAGAAATTAGGACATTTTTGTGGAAACGTTTGAAAGGACTTCTCTCTTAGCTATCTGGGAAGATTTTGCCAGCTTAATACCTCTTTGTGTTTGCTTGCTCCGATTTCAGTATTTGCCATTGTCACAGAACAATAAGTGTGTTTAATATTTAGGTTAACTCCTGTTGTTTCCTCTGTGCTGCGGTCCTTTTGTTCCCTGTTTTAGGCAGAGGAAGGAGCAATGCAGCCAGTGCCCTCTTTCCAGGAGATGAGGTTCTCAGCCTGGGAACATCCTTCTCCTGTTGAGTGAGCTTGAGTGTGTCCTGGCTGGCTGACAAACAGGGGAAGAGCCATGAAGGCCACGCATCTTCCTCCGAGTCAGGTGTCAGAGGCAGTTAAGAGATACCGACTTG
This sequence comes from Pterocles orientalis, assembly GCA_011057875.1. Lineage (NCBI taxonomy): Eukaryota > Metazoa > Chordata > Aves > Pterocliformes > Pteroclidae > Pterocles > Pterocles orientalis. The sequence continues at coordinate 278,379 of WKFP01013852.1, forward strand.
CTAGCACGAAAAATCCCCTGTGTGTTTTGGGGAAAAGAAGGGGGCCTGTTACCAGCATGAGTTCTTTTTTTTTTTTCTTACTAATCTGTCCTCTCAGTGCTACCAGGAGGGTTTGTATTGACGTCTGCCCTTGATCCCCTCCCCAGCTGAGGACTGTGCGCCCTTGCTGCAGTGCCTGGCTATGGGGCAGGGGACAGGACTGCCTTCCTCAGATCACTGATGCTCTGCTCTTGGCCACCTTTAAGCCTGGTTGAGGCAGCACAGACTTCTCTGGTCCGCAGCCCCTGTAGGGGTGTCGGTGAATTCCAAGGCTTTAATGGCTTTGTAGTGATGTGAGGTACAAATGCAGTGTCTGCTGCATTGCAGAATCCCTGACAGCAATACCCGGCCTGGGAATTGTAATTGAGGTCCTGTAGCAGTAGCAAGTTTCTGGATCATGTCATGCAGGGGTAATAGACTGATTCTGCAGCCCAAAGGGAGCAGACTCTGGAGGAAGGGGTTCCAGATGGCTGAACATGGTTCATTTGGCTCAGTTTGTTGGAATTGCAGTGAGCAAATGACTGAACTCTACTTTAATAAAGCTTTGTGGGTACCAGAACAAAGGAGTTGAGGAGAGTAGAAGGTATGACAAGACAATTGAGCCAGGCTACTTAGCTGCTTATAGCTCCCAGGAGGAATTGCTGATTTTTCTGTGTCTGAAGGTATATTATTTACACATTTATCAGCTGCTTATGCTTCAAATAAGGAAATCAGATAGAAGGTTCAACTATATTCTGTATTATTTTGCTGGTGGGAAGTTAGTTAAAAATATGCAGTTGCAATAATCTCTCTATATGTATTCAGATTTCAAATAATGACTCTATCCCTCCGGTTGAGTGACTGATCTTCATTTTCCCTTTGAAAACGGAGATCAAACAGGCAATTTAAAAATGTGTTGCTTTCTTGCAGGTCCTGCTTCTGCAATCCTTACATGGAACAGTATTTACCTGAATGAATAGCGCCATTGTGGTTATTTGCAGGAATAATTGCTCTTTGGTTTAGCAAGGGTAGCAAAGTTGAGCTCTAATTTGCAACAGCTAGGACATGTGCTAGTGATTTTCTCTGCGCTGCATATAAACAAAGAGTCAGCACAGAGTATATGAATAGTTTAAGGCTTTTCTGTATTGGTATCTTCTGTTTGGTTCTGTGGTATCAAAGGAAAAAATTTCTTAGGACAGCACTTCCATCGTACAGAATGTTTATCTAGACTTGTTAAAATGGGGATATATTTCTCTGTCTCTTCTTTAAAGAAGCAAACATCAGTGTCTGAGCAGCTTCTGACACCTGAAACTGCTTCTCATCTTGGGAAAAAGAGAAATGGAAAGAAACAAGTGCAGATTTAAAAGAAAAAAATGCTGACAAAAGGCTAGAATGAAATACTTGCTTTTGAAGTGATAGTGAAGTCAAGGTTTCTCTTTGCAGTGACCATACTCGTGCACACGTGCTGTGATATAGTCATACTGCTTTATCACACCCCTCAGCTATATCTGTTCAATTTATTCAGATCAGTGGACAGGCTCCTTCCAGTCACTCCTTCCTCTCCATCTTGCTTGAAAATAACAGGTAATAGTGTTAAAAAAACCCAAGCCTGTTCGATGCACAATACTGTAAATGCTTGCTGAGGCAACTCAGAAGTAATCGTATGTATAACTGTTTTAGAGAAGGCAAGTCACTACGCAGCCCTGTTTGTGATGGAGAATAGTAGGCAGTCATCCGAAAAGGCTTTAATAAGGCGTTTTAGTTCTACATGGAATTACTGCAGCCAGTAATGTGCTATTTGCTGATTGTTGTAAAGGAATTGAATGCTATTCAAATTCATATTAAAACTTTCAAACTGTTATATATAAAAAACCCCCTAGAGCCAAATGATAAATGTCAAAAGACACGCATCCTTTCACAACAGGTTCGTGTTCCTCAGCCACTTTACACAGTTTTTTCCATTGCCTCTAAGACGAAACCTCTGCTTCTGAAGAAGATGTGAGATAGGAAAATGCAGGGGCTTATTCACCTTGGGTAGAAACAGAGTAAATTAAAGAAAAGGAGTCACTGAGGCTGTGAGAATTCCTATCAACATTTGAACAAATGACAAAGAAAACTAAGTGTCCAGCCTTTTGCTCTCATGATGAGCAATGGGGTTTTTTTTCTTTTTAATAGAACAGAAATACTTATCCTCAACTTCTGGTTTTGTGTTCTTGGTTATGGAAGAATAGGGGTTAATGAGAGAATGACATGTTGAACTTCAGGTGCTGAGGACAGAGGACACCTAACTGAAAATGTTCAGTTTTCCTATTAAAAAAACCCCACGCTTTTGGGGGAGGGAGAATTTCTGTCATTGTTGACAGAAATGCCATTCTGCGCAACAGTGCTCTTTGCTTGGATGGCACGGTCCCGTTCTGGTCTGGCTCACCAACCATGAAAGAAAGGACACAACTTTTGGAAACCTTGTGCTGCCATGGTAAAAAGGGCTTGCTTTCCCCCTCAAACTCCGCGTACTTCTTTTGTAGAATAAGTCAACTTCAAATAGTTTTTCCATCATGAAGGAAAAATGCAAAATACAAACAAAAATAACAATCATTGTCACTTTTTCTCTTGTAACATCTATTAAATGTTACCTTTAAGTTTTTCTTAAGGAGCCATGTAAAAAAGTGCTCCAGCAAGGTAAATGTAGCTCTGTTTCTGAAAAAATACTTGACTTGCCGTTCTGCTTGCCATATCAGCTATTCTTTTTCACTGAGTTTGCTCTAGTTCCTTCCCGTAACTTTAGCGAGCTGGATAACATCTTTTGTTTAGTTTGTGTTTAATTTGCTATAATTTCGTGTTTAAACTTGGATAATTTGATAATCATAGTAAACTGTAATCTGCTCACCTGTTTAAAAATTCTGTGCAGCTGGGAGGCGTCAGCCCCCCGAGACCACAGCAGTTTGATTGCTGGCAGCATGCTGCGTTGAGGTGACACCTCTGGTTCCCCTGCGTGTCTTCACATCTGGATAAATGTGATAAACGGGACCCTGCATCCCCACCTGTCCCAGGCTTGAGGTCACCTGTTGTTGTGTTGGGGGAAAAGGTGCCGTTTAGCTCCAGGGGCTGAGTGGCTGCTTGTGCTTTGTGCTCCTCAGGAGCTGCTCCTTCTCCCTGGACCCTCTTGGGAGCTCTGCTGAAGGCGTAAGCGTGGAGCAGCTACAGCATCCCAAACACCGTGCTGTGAACTGTGTGGGCTTCTGCTTGCTCGGGAGGAGGAACCTGCTAAACCCCTGCCTGAAGGGTGCAGGGAATTTCAGCTGTTTTTCCAGTCATCCCAACCATACCCTCTGAAAATGATGCGGGCTCATTCAATGTCTTGAGACAATAAATGCATCTTGAAACTTGGACTAGAGAGCGTTCACTTGGCTTGGCTTTTGCATTTGCAGGGAAAACATGTTTTTAATTTTTAGTTCAGCCAAGTTGAAATGACACAACCTTTAAACAGAGCTCTTTAAGAGACACCTTTAAAGCTATCTTATCTTTCTGTGCTTTCATACGGGAGCAACGTTAGCAAGTGTGCAGCGTAACGTCAAACTCGGTCGTCCCTTAAGAGGCTCTCAGTTCTTCTGTGCTGACTGGCTTGTAGGCAGCCTTTTGCCTGGGAGCATCCAGGACCAATGCATGGGGAACACTGAGGGATGGGGAACACTAAGGCTTCCAAAAAGGAACACAATCCTCTAGCTATGAAAGTATTAAATAAATCTCAGTGGCATTTCTAGTCAGTGGACTTCCTTGTGCCTTGAACTGTTTTTAAGGATAGAGGTACATTTTCTTCTCCACGTTTGCTCCCTTCCTTCTGCTGAGGCAGTGGTGTACCTGTTATGATGGGAACATTTATCCAGCTGGCCTGAAACCATCAATTCATTTTTGCAGAGGTCACCAAAAATCCATCAGGTGGTAATGACACTCAGTCACTACTGATGGGGCTGGATGTGAGCCAGTGATCTAGAGGAGAAAGGCAGTCTCACCCACTACCAATCTCCTGGAGCCATTGAGTCCCCCACTTTTTGCTCATCTTTCTGCTTCTACAGCTCTCACAGGTTAATCTTTCTTCTTCTATGTCTAATGTGATAATCTTTCTTCTCTTACGTATCTGCTTTTGACTTTCATGACAGTATGGCTGACAAACATCCTCAGCATTTTTCCTTCTGATGCAGAAGATATTAGTCAGTAGTGCAATGGTCAATAGGAGTTATTAAAAAAAAGAAGAAGAAAAAAGAAGAAAAAAAGAGAGTGAGAGAGAGAAGGAAAAAAGCCCACTAGAGAAAGGAAACTCTTTATTTTAGACTTTCACACTAGGGAATAACTCAACATTTAAAAGCCTGTATATTCCGATAAGAATGTGTATATGAGGGCTTGTTGCCTACGTGCTATGCCTGTGGTACAGTGTCCTGTAGTTGAGGGCACCCCATAATAGGGAAGCAGAAATACCCACCTCAGATACTAGAGATGAGTAGTACCTTGGCAATTTGTACTTTTCAGGCTCTAGCATTCCTGACCGTGGTGTGGAAATGTCCCAAGCTGTCTGAGTGCTGAGAGTAGTCCCACTGCACTAAACGGCAGCAGTCTTTCAGCATCTCACCCTGCTGGGAATCGGGTGCAGTGCTGTGCTCGGGTGGCTGTGTTGCTTCTGGTGGTTGTGTTTGATTGTACTTTAAGATACGGCTGAAAATCTGTGTAAGAATTCAAACTTGGATTCAAAACTGGATACTGGTGAAGATTTGCCTGGACTGTATCATTTAGAGGGAGTAAAACCCAGTAATTTTTTTTTTTTAATTTTTCCTCCTTACTGCTATACTGTATAAATGCATCCCAAAAAATATTTCTAAGAAAACTGCAAAAAGTGCTATTGACTATAAAGTCACGTAAGTGCGTTTTCATACTGGAACAGGGTTTGCAGCTATGCTGAGAATGCTTTGTTGCTGCTGGAGCGTACCTAGTTAGGGAGAGAAAATATCCTGCGACAAATGGGGAGGCACTCTTTATCAGGGAGTGTAGTGAGAGGACAAGGGGTAACGGGAATAAGCCAAAAGAGGGTAAATTTAGTCTAAACATTAGGAAGAAATTTTTCACTATGAGGGTGGTGAGGCAGTGGGCCCAGGTTGCCCAGAGATGGGATGCCCCATCCCTGGAGGGGTTCAAGGCCAGGCTGGATGAGGCTTTGAGCAACCTGGGCTAGTGGAGGGTGTCCCTGCCCATGGCAGGGGGGTTGGAACTCGATGATCTCTAAGGTCCTTTCCAACCCAAACCATTCTATGATTCTATGATTCTATGAAATTAATAACTTGCAGGAGATTCTGTGAGCACTTTGGGAAGGGTATGTGTGCTGAGATGCTTTTCCCTAAGAAATAAGTCTGTTTTTATATGCTTTGTCAACATAAAAAAAAAAGCTTTGTTACTTGAATTAAGTCTTAATTAGACTTACCTAGATTAAAATAGGTCCTTTGCTCTTTATTGTGCAGTACCCCGATGAACTGAGAGTTATAATAGGAACATCTCTGCTTGCATCCTGTGCCGCTTTCCTCCCCTCTTTCCCTTCCAAATTAAAGAAACCAGAGCCTACTGTTTCTGTCTAACAGAAATTGTTTTAAATTAGCCTGGAGGTGTGTTACCCCTGTAATCCAGTGCTTGTAAACATATGATCCTGCCAATAGAACAGCGCAGGGTATTTTAAGCTGATATGGAGTGGACCAATGCCAAGAATCTTTTTGCAGGAATAATTAAGTCTATTTTTCAATGTCATGCTTGGCTCTATGCAGCCTGTTATAAAATAGTCCTGAAAATAATATTGTACCTTCTGTGAAGGAAGAAAGTTGGAAGTGTTGAAAATTATACTACAGCAAACACAGCAAGCCTTCTTTCACCTTGTAAGCAGCCCGTTCTTGGAAAATATTTTAATTTACATAGATGAAACCTGAAATTACTGTCATTTAATTGGTACGATGCTAATATTGTCACCGCTTCCCTGTTGCATTTTATTACATCTTGTACCTGTTCAGGAACAGTTTGCACTTATCTGTGAAGCTTTAAATACCGCTCTAGCGAATAAACAGTCCGTTTCAGTAAACAGTCCCTAGAAATAGATTTTTACCGCAAGTAGTTTGTTTTTAATAACACATGCTGCCTCTTGGAGTTACAGTCCTAAAGGAACCGTAAAATGAATTTCTATCACAACATCTGACTTCCCTTCTTTGTCAACCTTTGAACAGATGTGTTGGGTTCTCTGTGGTTACAGGCAAAAGCAAACCAAAGCAAAAGAAAAAAAATAAAAAGAAACAAGGCAGGGGGAGAAAAGTGCACATATAGTGAGATAGGTATTCAAATTCTAAATTGAAAATTTTGGGCTCAGAGCAAATTTTTTGAAGTAAAAAACGCTGATTCCTAAGACACTAATTTCCAGCTGTGAGTGTGGTGCGAAGGCTGCTGTTAGGATGTCAGCATTCCGACTCTTTCTGGTGTCTTTCTTAGTCAAAGGGCACTTTCACTGCCATTTTGAGGTTGCCGGTATTTTTCAAGAACAAACCTAATTTCCGAAAGAGAATCTGATTTTTCAAGCGTTTGCTTTTTGTCTATTGGGCGTTTCCCGCTTCTTGTAGCGGCGCGCTGTGGACGTGTATTGTGTGAGCTAGTGGTTTTACTGGTTGGTGTAGGGCGTGGAGGTGCTGACACAGGAGTTCGGTGATGCAGCCGGGGAGGATTGTGCCGGAGTGTGCTGGGTTGGAGCAGGATGAGGTGCTGCCCACCAGGTACGTCTGCGACACACCGGGCAAGTGCCAGGGCCCTAAACCAAAGTCCATCGGAGGTAGTGGAGAAATATCTCGCCCTCGTTCAATGGGCTTTGAGCCACAGGAAGGCTACACAGAAGCTGAGGGCTTCTGGCAAATGTGAAGTTTTCTGAGACCTGAGCCCGCAGCTTTGAGCGGGGACCTTTCTTACCGAAGCTCCATTTGGGGACACAGTTAATTTTGCCCCCAAATCCAGTGACGTGTTTAATCTGTATAATTCAGTTTGTATGTTTTTCTGAGAGCTGGGCATGTTAGTCTCATAATCGTATATATTTTTTTTAAGTCCCTTTTTTCCCCAGCTTTTTTTGTCAGCAAATAAATCGCGATTCAGTGATACATCGCATTCAGCACTGATATACGGCAAACAGCTGTGAGCACTGCGGCTTGTACCTGGGAGTCTGAGGAGGTGAAAAGAGTTTCTGGATTAGGCTAATCTGGTTGTAAGGTGTTTGCATCTTTAGAGCTGAGAGCAGAACTTGGCCCATTAGTATTTTATGTTACTCCCCACCCTCCTTTTTTTTATCTTTGGAGGCACGCCACGTGTAATTCTTGCTACACATTTACAGTGGATGATATTCAGGTCTTCTTTAAAGTAGAGTAAATCAAAACGTGATTTGCCTGGAAGAGGTGACAGTATATTCAAAGTTGTGTTCTGCAGCAGAAAGCTCCCTTGCAACTTGTACTTTTTTCCATATGTATTTTTTGGGGAACACCTAGGCCTGTCGTTAGTTTTCTCACGAAAATTTCAGCGGTGAGATTTTTGTGAACGAAAGAGAGAAAAAAAAATATCAATCCTCTGTGGATTCATAGTGCTTGTGTATGAGGATTAGGCTAATGCCGATTCACAGGCAAAAATCAATATGTATTTCAGAAATCCCTTCTGCTAGCAGTGGAACTGATCATGCAGTTCACTGCCTAATTATGTATCTTCTTTATGAGACAATAGGAATATCTCTTCACATGGACATACAAGTTGAATTTAACCTTCACCCTGTAGTAATTTTTTTCTCTTGCTGTGAAAATGTAAGTAAAGTACTAAATATTATTTGCTTGGCCAAGGAGTAATAAAAATGAGAGGGCATTTTGTAATTTGTTCAAATAATCATACCGTAAGGAATAGATTAACTTCTCCTATCTCCTGTCCTCCAAAATAACTACTATAAAGAGTATTTCCAAAGTTCTGTTGTCTACAGAAGTTGCAGCATTAGGCAGAGGTTTATGGTGATTATAACAGCATTCAGATTTTATGCTTTTATGGAGTAATATGGCAGAGTCCTTGTAATCTGAGGCTAATATACATTTCTCAAGAGGAAGGAAGGGCCGGTTTCTTTTAAAGGTCTGTATGTTTCATGTGCAATCACCCATCTTATCCTGGTCCCTATGGAAGAGATGAGATGCAGTGAAACCACGAGTGGGTTTTTATGCCTGCAGATTGCAGGATGCTGCTCCAGGATGGAGTTATCTCAAGGCACATCGGATGCAGGGGTGATGCACACCGCAGTAAAATTTATGTTCAGCATAAGCATAGTGGTGGTTGTAACAGATGGGGCAGTCCTCGTGAGCTCTTGCATTGCCTGCAGGGCTTCATTTTGAGACATCCCAGCCCCATTGGTATTCGCTAAATTTCTTTCCCCAGGAGGGGTTTTCCGTCCCTCTTCCAGTTTCTGAGTAATCTATCCCAAGTTTCACTGCATATTCTGGTGAATATCAAATAAAAATATGAAGCCAAATTTCTACCCTCCTACCCCTTTCACCTCTATTTCTTCTCTCTCTCTCATCCACTCACCATGGTAATAATGACTTCAGCTGCTCTGCAGTGGTATATGGGCTTAGGTGAAACTCTTCCTGTGGTCTTGAACAAGGAGAGTATATTTGAAACCAGCATTTCTTGTGACACGCACAGAATAAGCTGAGAGTTCTTAGTACCAACTTCTCTGCTTTGATGCACCTGGAAAGGACAAAGTAGTTTTTCTTGGTACTCTCTGAGGGACAAGTAAGGTTTCCAGCAGGTATACATCAAAGAAACAAATTTTGCTACCTATTAATGACATTTTTGGCGTGTGTGTTTTTTTTTTTAAATGAAAAAAATTATGTGAAAAGAAACACTTGGGTTAATTCGATGTGTTGCTGAGCTGGAGATGCTTCTATTCTTTGTTGCTTCTATGATAACGCAGCATATGGTGGTTATTGCTGGATTAAAGGAGAAGGTCCACTTTTAATTCCAGCTGTGATCATGGGATTTTTTTTTTTGTGACTTGCAAAGGCTGATGAGGAATGGATTTAGAATATGGGGTTTGAATTTTATGACCTTGATGTTCTCATGAAAGGGAACTTCAATTTGATTGTGTGAATGTGCTGGAGCTGTAATGTTAATGGCAGCTGGGCACAGCTGGTGCTGGTTAGGATCGTCTTCTGAGGACACTCCACCGTGTGACTGCAGAACGGAGAGAAATAGAATTTGTTAGGTGTTTAGAGTAGTTGAAATTAACCAATTAGGCCTGAAATTGTCATTTTGAGATGTAATATGTTTATAACATAGAATGTAGAAAAGATGTTTTAGCTCATGATTAAGAACGAAAATGAGGAAGGAAACCCTGGAGATGATGATAATTAAGCTCAGATGGAAGAAAACTGTTTAGATGGAAGAAATTTAGAGTTCTACAGCCTTTTCAAAACTGTAGTTTGAGTTTGCCTTGTATCCTGCCATGGAGTGGCTGAAATTTTAGTGTCCAGAGGGAGATTTTTCTGTTTTGGAGAATTTTGTTCATTCCAGTGTTACGCTGAAGTAATATAGGAGGGGATTTACAAGGAGAATAAAATTATTGGATGGGAACTTCCATGCGCTTTCAAGTATACTCAGCACAGTCCAAAAGAATAAATAAAATCTCTTGACCTCATAAATGCTTCCAGATACTTTTCTTTCCTACACCGTTCAGAGATAAACATGCCACTTCTGTACTTGATTTTCCTTCTTTTCTTACTAATTTTTGCATGGTGAATAGTCAGATTCTTTCTCCTTTCACCACTCTCAAATTTTCCTTGAATAAGGTCAGTAACAGATCCTTCAGGGCAAAATCTGCCTGGTCTGTTGCTTTTCTTTGTGCAAAAGGTATTCTCTCTGCTTTTAAACTTTCATTCTTGGTCTTCCTGTGCTCAGCCCATGCTTTTCTGTTGTTCTTTGCATATTTTGCTTTACTTTCACTGTTAGTGGTTCCTCTTCGGTCTTCTCTGCAATAATTCTTCCAAATTCTCATCGCTTCTTTCTGTATTTTCTCTGTGACTGGCTTCTGCATTTAAAGCTTTGAACTATATTTTCGTGTTGATGACATCCAAATTGCCTCTGAAATCTTTTCACATCTCTCTGGCTTTTTCATTCCTTGTTCTGGTTACCTCCAGCTCAGTCCCAATCGTTTTTTAACATCATGATTCTCCACGCTGATTGCTAAAGTCTTGATCTCTAGTCTTGAGCCTTTCCTCCTTTATCTTGGTGGACAAACCCTGTTGGTTCTTCCTGTGTGTACTGCTTGTTTAAATTCCTTTAATAAAATGCCTGTCTTTGCTTTAGAATCACAGATTCATAGAATCATTAAGGTTGGAATAGACCTCAAGGATCATCAAGTCCAACCATCAACCCAACACCACCTAACTCACTAAACCATGTAACTTTTTTTTCTTAAATAAATAATTTCTTCCAGTTTGGTCTCTCTTCTCTCTCCAGTCCTGCTCAAGCCTGGGCAAAGCCTTGCTTTCTTATTCTGTGCCTCAAGATACACCAAACCTTGTCTGATGCACTGAGTGCTTTCCTTCCAGCTTCCTTATCAGTGACACAACTGTTGTCCTTTGCCTTGTATCCTGTTGTCCCAAAGTCCGCTGCTTTTTCCTCGTCTTCCTGCTGTATTTATTTCCTTGTTGTTTTATTTTCTCTGTCCCATTGAGGGCATCTTCTCTTCTGCTCTTGCATGCCCCATGGAGGTTAGACCAAAAGGTCTATATGGTATTAAAAAAAAAAAAAAGAGTTCAGAAGAGGATGGTCTGGTTTATTGTTTTAAGTAGTGGGTTATCTGTGCAACTCAGGAACTTCAACATGAAATTTCCCCCTTTCTAACTTGCTATTGGAATGTGATGAGGTGATACTCAATGACTCTTATGAATAATAATTCACAGTTAGGAATAATTTAAACTCAAACTTTTTTTAAAAAAGAAAAGATTATTCTGAATTAATAGTAAAGAATCAATTCATAGAACAGAGAATGTTTAATAAGCTTACTGGAGGTCTGCAGTGCTGGGACCTCTTCCCAATGATTTAAAATGCATTTCATGTTGATTTTCTAAGGTTCAGGGGGATTTATACATGAAATACTAAAAAACTTTTCAATGTTTATTCCTCATACTTGGCATCTCCTTACTGTTGTTATAATGCCATCTATTTGGACTGAATACAAATTAAAAAATCAAAACAAAAACCAAAGCAAACCTCTCACTTAAGAAATGCCAAAGCACTTCTTAGAATTGCTCTTTTTGAAGAGCTGGGGCTTTAAGAAGAGATATAAAGCTCTCAAGAGTTGAAAGTGAAATTCTTAAATTGGGCAACATGTGATAGCTTCCATCTCAGACCATATCTGTTTTTATATATTCAGGAAGTAACAAATATAGCAAATAAAATAAGCGTATGTTGAGATGCTGTGTTACCTTCTAGCATTTTTAAATTTCATTTAATTTTTAAATAATTTTATTTAATTTTTAAATCTACCTATTTATTTTCCATTTCTCTGAAATTTTATGGGCTTGTGAAGGTCTGACCACTAGAATATTACCTATTAAAAGGATTCTGACAAAAATGCTGTCTTAGGATACTTGTGGAAAATTAAGCTGTATTTTGTCAGTTTTGTATATTACATTTTTTCTGTATTCATATAATACTGTTGTCTATACAAAATGTTTTCCCAATGAAGAGTGTAAAAATCTGTCAGAAAATAACACTGGTGTGTGCAAGCATACTCATGTATAGTCATAACTGCCCAGATAGTCCCTGTGTTAAATGTTGTCTTATCACACCATTTGAGTCAGTCATTCAATGATAATCTTCTGCAGTTATAGTCTCTTACAATGAGAAAAAATGTTATTAACTTTTAGGAGGATAAAATACATGAATTTGAGTGGAACTGCAGTGAGAAAGCAGTCTGTGCGCTTTCTGACAGACCTCAGTGCCTCTAAGGAAAAATTGCAGATTCCATTCTGCATAAGCTTTTTTTTCTCCTCTGTAAATTATTTCTTAGTTCTCCCCACGCTGAAAAGGATAACCTAGTATATCATGGAATCATAGAATTATTAAGGTTGGAAAACACCTCAAGGATCATCAAGTCCAACCATCAACCCAACACCACCCAACCCACTAACCCATGTCCCCAAGCACCACATCTACATGTTTCTTGACCCCCTCCAGGGATGGTGACTCCACCACTGCCCTGGGCAGCCTGTGCCAATGCCTCATCACTCTTGCAGTGAAGAAATTTTTTCTGATATCCAGCCTAAACCTCCCCTGGTGCAACTTGATGCCGTTTCCTCTTGTTCCATCACTTGTTTCTTTAGAGCAGAGCCCAGCAACCCCTCACTGCACCCTCCTTTCAGGCAGCTGGAGAGAGTGATGAGGTCTCCTCTCAGCCTCCTCTTCTCCAGACTGAACCCCCCCAGCTCCCTCAGCCGCTCCTCGTCAGACCTGTGCTCCATACCCTTCCCCAGCTCCGTTGTCCTTCTCTGGACCTGCTCCAGCCCCTCAATGTCCTTCTTGTGGTGAGGGGCCCAAACCTGACCCCAGGATTCAAGGTGCAGCCTCACCAGTGCCGAGTCCAGGGGCACAATCCCTGCCCCAGTCCTGCTGGCCACACTATTGCTGATGCAGGCCAGGATGCCGTTGGCCTTCTTGGCCACCTGGGCACACTGCTGGCTCATGTTCAGCTGGCTGTCGCCCAGCACCCCCCGGTCCCTCTCTGCTGGGCAGCTTTCCAGCCACTCTCCCCCCAGCCGGGAGCGTTGCAGGGGGTTGTTGTGACCAAAGTGCAGGACCCAGCACTTGGCTTTATTGAACCTCAGACAACTGGCCTCAGCCCATGGGTCCAGCCTGTCCAGATCCCTCTGCAAAGCCTCCCTGCCCTCAAGATCAACACACCTGCTCAATTTGGTATCAAATATCCTCTCACAAGGTATCTTAAATAATGCTGTTTGCTCATCCCCCTCTTTTCCTTCTCAGTAAGATCCCATTTACTTGTGCTTTGAAACTTCTGTTGTGCCTATTTAAATCATTTTAACGTGGTGTTTGTGGGCTTTGGCAGATAAAACCTGTTATGGTTATAGATCTGTATCTCAGGAACGTGAAAGACTTCTTGCTTATGGTTGTATAAAAATGCCCCAAAGAATGGTTACCCAGAAAACTTTACCAGTCTGTCTTGTGAGATTTTAGTCTGTTCTTGTTGCCCGACAGTGGTGAACTATGTCCTGTGTAGCCGCAGGTGCTGCTGTTTCTGCTGGAGAACTGGGATCAAAATGAGTGTGGAAACTTTAAAAAAACAGGCAAGAGCTGATCCGTCAGGATTAAGAGCTGATTTCTTAATATTGAATGAGAACTTGTAGACAGCATGTGTTTGGGTTCTGAGGGACACCAAAAGTGAAGACTATTCATTATTTATATTCTAACAGAAGCTCATTCAAGATCAGAACCCTATTCTGCTACCTGCTGTTCCCCTCTGCAGGAACACTCCCTTGCCTACTATGAATCTTGAAGTCTGTCTATGTTCTGGCTGTTACCTGTAAATTTATAGAATATTTGCTGAACTTCCTGATTTCCTAAGGATAATGTGGTGATTTCTCTGGTCAAAACCAGTTCTGATCTGGAAAAATAAATCATAGAATTATTTAGGGCGGAAAAGACCTTTAAGATCATTGAGTCCAACTGTAAACCTAACGCTGCCAAGTCCACCACTTAACCATGTCCCTAAGTGCGACATTTCTGTGTCTTTTAAATGCCTCCAGGGATTGTGACTCAACCACCTCCCTGTTCCAATGCTTGGTCACTCTTTCAGTGCAGAAATCATCGTATACAGTCACTGCTTTGCCTTCAATCCCTTGTCTGCTCTAGCAACAGCTCACTTGCTCTTCTCGTTGAGTCCAGGGAGAGAAAGGAAGCGGAAGCAGGAGCACCTTCCCCATTCAACCTCCTTGCTTATGCTGAAATGTGGAGGAGCTTGCTCTGTAAAAATCATTAAAGGAAAGCAAATCTGTTCTTCCCACAGCCTTGTCGAAAGAAAGAAGGAAGGCGGGGGGAGAGGAAGGCAAGGAGACAGCGAACGGGTAGACAAGAAGCTCTGCCCACAGGAGTTGGGTGAGGAGAGGGACACGATGGCACCCATCTGCCTGAAGAGGGACTGAGCACTGCTGTGGCAGGATTTCCACTTCTTCCTAGTTTTGCCTGTATTGCTGATACTGACGGCGTGAGCAACAGCTGCGTGTGTTGGGGTGAAGCATCACCCCTCACTTGACAGTCACACCAAGCACAATGCTTTTGGCTCTAGCCTGACGAGAGGAGCGTCTGGCTAGAGGAGGTGGTGGAGATCAGCGCCAAGCCCTGTGCTGTCTGGTCAGCGAGTGCGAGGCAGGGAGAGCACTTCATATTGCTGTGTGTGTGTGGCACATGAACCGAACCAGCCATCTGCATAGTCACCTTATTGATATTTTACAGCTAAAGGCTAATTTACTGTTGAAATTCTGTAAGATAATGCATGCAAAATGCTGCTCTTTAGATTTGTATTGTGGGACAACAGGCAGCATACAAGTAAATCGAGTCATAATCATCTCATGCTGCCTCTTGCTTTCCCATTTCATGTAGCATCCATGTGAATGTCAGTTAAAAGGAAGCATTAAAAAACTGAGCAGTAGTTTGGTAAAACAGTAGGGAAGGAATTGTTAAATTTGCTTAATTCCATTTCCTTAACTGTTCTGTATCCTTTGGGTTTACCTAGTGCTACCTAGATGATGCAGTATTTCCATCGTAAACATGAATGATTTCAGATGCTACTTTAGCCTTTGCTAAGCTCAGATTCAAAGCATGCGTGGCACATAGTGCCTCCTGAAAACCCGCACGCTTTGCAATAGACATTTCTCTCTTATATTTACTCAACTAGGAGTGGATGTAGTGTTTTCTTCTCAAATTTTTGTTCTGACTCCTGTGACTCTGACTCCAGTAAGTAATGCCAGTAGCACGGGTAGATGGATCTGGCAGGGTTGAGAACTAACAGCATGTCAGACGCTTTTCTCCAATGAAGGCTATAGATCAGAGCTAGGAATCTGCTGGAGCCGGAGAGGGTGACAGGGGAATAACATCCCTTTCTCTTCCATCGACAGGGGTAATAACTCCTGGCTCTCTAGGGACAGATTGTAAAAGCCAATAGCCATAAGCTGTGAAGCAGGGAGGGTAGAAGAATTGAAAATTAAAGACGGAGTGAAAATTTTGTGTAAGGCTTTAGTGAGATGTTGGAATAAACCATCAAATGTCATTCTTTTAATTGCCTTATTGTTGATAGAAAGGGTTCCCGCAGTGTTAGTTTTTATTACTTTAAAAAGTCAAAATATTGGTAAAATACTAGTTAAAATGACTAAGATGTACCACGCATGCTTTTATGTGTAGCTGGGTATCATGTATTGTATGATAGCTGTTGTTACTGGAACAGTGTAAAAAAAATGTTTTACAGGTATTGCTTTAAAATTAAGTCTTTGAATAATACAAAAATTTGTTAATATCATGACTGTATATAGACATTTCTGAGCATGGTGATGCTGTACATCGTATATAAATCAGTTCATTAATTCAAACGGGTGTGTGATCTAGAGCTGATATCTCTTAATATGTAAAATTTCACGTTTTTGAATCTTTCATTCAACAAGCTTTTAAACTTGGATGTGATTGTGTCCAGGAGGAGTGTCCCAGCATCACTAGTCTGACTGATACTGTGACACCTGCGTTGCACCACGACTCTTTCATTCATTTCTGTGCGGAGCAGCAGCTTTTAACAGTTTAATGACAAACACTTAAAGAAGCAAACCGTAACAAAAAGGCATAGCTCCTGCACTTACAAGAAACAGAAGTGCTTAAAAGCTGTATTTTTTGTATGAGTTGTTCTTGCTTCGTTTTTAAAGTGCGACTGGTGTTTAGTTAAATCTTTTACAGACTCAGTTCACTGAAGGTGACAGAAGTACTCACTTGAGCTCAATGAAAAGTAGACGTGACAGTAAATTTTTCAGTCAGAGACAGGAGATCTTGTTATAGGAGTCAGTATGGGGGTCAGGGCAGAGCCTGTTGATGATTGAGGAAAAGAGAAGTAAATTCATTCTGCTCCAGGCACTTTGTCAAGTGCCAGTAGCTTACCATTGAGAACTAGTCACCCGTTCTAGTCTTACGGCCCTAGAGGTCACTCATTTGACATAAATCATAGCACTGCATAGGCTCAGCAACCTATTGCCGTTTGAGATGAAATAAAAAAAGAAGAATGCTTCATTCTGAATTGAAATGACTGTGAATATCCCCCCACATGTTGCTGTTTAATGCAATATGTGGTTAGATATTGATCTCCAAAATCAAGTCATTAAAATGTGCAGTTTTTGTTTATTGGAATGAAGCAATTAAATGGTTCAGTTATGCCAGACTTTACCTTTTCTGATGAAAACTATTGATTTCTTGCCACAGCTTTATAAGCGACAATGTTTTTGATTACTCTTGACAAACCTCCTTGGAGTGTTAATTAAAATTGTACCAGATGAGCAGGTGTGGGAGATCATTAGATCGCTCGGATCACACACTACACTTCATATTCTGCAGCCTTGCATAATGAATAGGGCACAAGAGGGGAAAAACAATATCTTCATCAGCAGAATTAGCATCTTCTCTCTCTTCTTTTCTAACTAAGTGACATTACATTTTACCGTACATCCATTTATCAGCTATTGAATAACTCCTACTGCATCCAATTAAATTCAATTTATTTGGAAATATTACATTGCTACACGAATACAAAAAATTAAATACTTGGCTGGTGTGAATGCTCATAAACTCACGACACCCACTGCATTCTTTCAAAAACAAAGCAGAAACTTTCGATGTTTTCGTAGACAAGACATTTTAATAGTCTGCATTTTTCTTTTGCTTAACTATGTGATATATAAAATAGCATGGGAAGTATTGATTGTATTGTTTTGAAAGAGCAAATAATTTCATGATTTATTAATTTACAATAGATTTTTTTGTCTGATGCAATATTAATCAGTTGATAATTTTTTCACACCTTAATATTATGCTTAGACAATGACTCTGTGGTGCATTTATTGTAGTTGGGTGGTACAGGACGAGGATGGAGCATGCGACTGATGATGAAGCCTGCTGTGACAGGCAGCTCGATTGACTCAACGGTGTAAGGAAAAAGAAGGGAGTTCAAACAACTAAGAAAATTAAAGTTGTAATGTGATTAAGGGCAGGATATATGTTTGGAACAGCAGAGAGAGAAATGCGCAAAATATTTGATCACAAACTGCTTGGCCTGAAAATAAATAGCTTCCATTTCCATTAACATCACAGGTGTGTCCTAGTCAACAGTCAACTGAAAGCTCGTGGGATATGTTTGTAGCTCAGCCCGTGTCTTACTGAACTGGCAGTTTGGGACTTTATGGTTTTAAACTAATAAAAGGAGGATTATTTAAAAAAAAAATACTTCAAGTAATAATTGGAAAAAAAGGGAGTGCCTGAGCATCAGCAGCACTTGGAATAGATTTTCTCTTGGACAGACACTGAGCTAAATGTCGCGTGCCCGTTGGCTAAGTTGCTTTTTCTGTGCCTGTTTATCTCTCTGGAGATCAGATAAAACATCCTGTACTTGCAATTCAGCAGTATCTCAGCGTTTGTTTAATGTTTGTAAAACTGACTTGAAGTTATAGCATAAATGTCAATTAATTGCAAATCTAATATACACTTCTTAATGCTTAATTGACTCTATATCATACTTTCCAAAAACTCTCCAAAATAGAGAAAAAAAAAGTTGAAAAGAGCCAATCCTGTGTTCACTGTTATAATTGCAGAATTACAAAAGCTAACACATTACAAAGATGGAAGAGAAGATTTAGAAGTTACCTACACATTGGAAATGTAGATATATTATTGTCTTCCAGCAGAAATCCAGTTAAATAACTTGAGTTGTCCCATTGATTTAGGTGAGCGATATAAATGAGCTGGATATTAACTCGAGCCGGAGCAGTGACTCGTTTACAGTGGTAGTGGTCTGTGTCTGAGTGTTGTAATCTGCTTGTGTTTTTAAAGCCTTGAATGTAGAATGCTGGTTCTGTAAGATGTGGATATTTTTGAAGTTATGTAAAAAGTTCTTTAAATTAATGAATTTACTGCTGCTGACTTCACTAGGAGACATTGCTTCTTTTTGTTCCTTTTGAAAATGATGACATTCGTCATCATTTTCCCTATACTTAAAATATAATTTGGAGATGCTCTCTGTAATCTTTTTAGAATAAGGTATTTCTATTCCTGGACTATAATTTCTTTTGGGTTAGGCTGAAAAAAAAAAAGGAAATAGGAGGTTATTTCCAAACAGCGATTGAAATTGTCACGCACATAATGTTTGCTTGGCAGCTTCAATGTGGATGAAACAAGATTCATTCTTGCAGGATGGTTTAATGTGGACACCTCTGTAACAGCCAGTATCGTCCGGTACCTTTGCAATAGCCTTCATGTGAGGCTGTTAAACAAAGTCGAATGGAAATTAATACATACTCTCAGACCCGAGGTATAATGTGAGAAACCTTCGAGTGGTGCTGCTTAGATTCTTGGTGATAAATAGGTTACTGCAACAGCTTGTAAGAGTCAAACTTATAAGAGCTAAACTTTGCAGGAAAAAATAAGTAACAAAAAAGATTAAATAATCTAACAGTTATAACTGGAAGAGAAAGAATATCATAGACTGCCAGAATCTAAGGTGTATTTTTTCCATGTTATTCAGTACTTTTGTTCCTGTTGATTTGAGATTTTTTAAAAAGCTGAATGATATTTTCACTGGCATTCCAGGTGATTTATTAAATAATAATACTTCTGGAGGTAGAGAAACAGTTTTATATTACATGTTCAACATCTGAAGGGAAGCTTGAGCTAAATTACTTCAATTTTATACACTAAAAATGAAAATACTTTTTTTTTTTGTATGTGAATGCATCTAAACCTCTTAGATTTCTGCCTTTTGTGCTTTCTGAAAGCTTTAATTGTATAAAGCTGGGCTGAAGTTGTGCTTATGTGAAGGTGCAGAATAGTAGCAATAATAATAATAATTCTTTGCATAGGCCCTTTAGTTTCAGGAGTCAAAGCATTTCACAATCCCTGATTAACCACGAAATGGCCAATGTGCCTGAAAGACAGCTTTGATCTCCTGCAGAGGTTGCATCACCAACTATCCAAGATGTAGACAGGATATAATGTAGCATATTATTGGATAGGCATGGAAAAATCTGTGTGCTTCTAACTGTTAATTTAATATCTTTTTTTTTTTTTGAACAATTACATCATTGTGTTTATTAGTAACTTTTTCTTTTGTTGCATTCAAAAGGCTGTTAGCCACATTGCATGTAAAACAAATGAAACCTGGAATCTCTCAGGATTAGCGCTTCTCTTTCTTCTTTGGTCCATATTGAAAACCATTCCTGTCAGCTGATGCTCTCCAAGCTGCCTGGAAGAACTTTGGCATAGTTTTCCTAACCTTTCAAACAGTAAAAGCAAAACTCTGCTTTGATTTAAAAAAAAAAAAAAAAAAAAAAGGGCTGGAGGACTTTGGCCCAGAGCCATTAAGGATGTAGGCAATGGTGCTGTGGTCTGACAGCATATTCCACAAAACACTGAAAAGTTCTCCTCAGGGTCCCTGGAGTGGTGTGCGGCACTTTGCTTGTACTTAACATATATCAGCTGTCACCCCATGGCAGTTGGTATTGCACTGAACACAATGGAACATCCAGATGGTCTAAACAAAGCGACCAAATGTTCACTGCTATTAAAAGCTGTTTACATCAACTTCCAGTATTTCATGTGCTGAAGTTTATATTGTGTCACTACTGGGGTGCTTAGCTCCATCCTCAGTTCATCTCACAGGTTTCTAAACTATTGTTGCTGATGTGTTAAAACAGCATTCTGAGTATCCCTTCAATGCATGCCACTGAACGTGCCTGGGTTTTTTTTTTAAATAGGAAATTGGTCATTGTATGCAAATCACCTGCCTTCAGATAGTGTAATTGATCGCCCCATCTAACTTCCCCTTGCTTTTTCCCCAGTGTAGCCTCCTTCCAGCACCTCCCCCCCAAACCCACGCTGAGCGTGTCCTGCACCCAGCCCATGGCTGCTGCACTGGAGCACCTTGCTGCCCCAGCTCAGGGTGCCAGGGTGCTCGCTGGCCAGCCCGCGCCAGTGGGGTGTGTGGTGCACTTTGCTTTCTTCCCTGAAACTTCCCAAGATATCTACTGCTGTCTTATTAGTGATTAAGAGGAGCAAACGGACATTTTCCATCTCCTTCCTCTGACTCTTGTTCCTGGTATCCACTTTACTGAAAGCCCAGATCCCTGCCTCGTCCTGGCTAAAACAATTAATTGGATTCAGTCTATTGTTTTTCATGAAATTCTTAGGAAAGCTGTGAATGAGGAAATCTTTCCAAAACAGTGCTGTATTTTGCAAGCATGGTTTCTGGTTAGTTGTACAGTGTTCTTGAAAGAATGACCAAAAGTGCTTGCAGCACTTAAAAAAAAAAATTGTGCTGATGTAAAGAATTGAGAGATATAATATTCTTTCAAATATATGAGCGAAATATTGCATGCAAGCTGTTATCCATCTGCAGAGTATTTGTTTGCAAAATACAAATCAACTGGGTTTTTTTTCAGTTTGTTTTAAAATTAAACCTAAGCAGCGCTCCCTCCTCCCCACAAACATCAGATTGTTAAGGTCTCAAATAAGATGGAATTGGACCATTAGCCTTTCCAAGTAAGGACTTTTTTCCTTTGGTTTGTGCCCTATAGACCTAGCTGTTACTGGTCACCATGGTACAAAAACGGGGAAAAAAAAAAGACACTTGAAAAACATTAAACCACAAGAATCTAATATTGACATTCACTATATCTTTATAGCACTGGCTGTGTTCATCTCAGCCTCTGTAATTCAGTTCCTTGTTAGCGCTAGCAGTAGTTTTCACAAAATGGACAAAAATGGGCCTGTTTCTTCCAAGAGAGAAATCCTGTCCCATTTTTCAGGTTTTGGATAACTAGAGCTCTGCAGCATCGAAACAGGGCTACCGTGAACGTGTTCTGAAGGTCTACATGGAGTATGCTAGCGATATTCTTTCTAAGATGTTGATACCGCGGAGAAGGTTTTTGATGTGATTTGATACTTTGTAAGAGTGATTTTAACTGCCTCTCTGTTGATGTGTGAGTGAACGATTGGAGCTGTCTCCATCTTCTATGTTTTTTTTAAAAACTTAGAAACCAGTGGTACTTGTAATAAAACGTAATGTCTACAGAGCCGTTTTCCTTTCTGACAACAGTATGTGACTGTAATGGAAGATAAAAATATTAAATTTTAGGACCTGGTTTCACTATTAGTTGCAAAGATGATATGGCAAATAGCACATTTTTCCTGGTGTGTTCTAGCCGATAATTGTTATGTTGAATACCAGGCCAATTCCTCTTTTCAGAGGCTTTGAACACTGGGTTCCCAGATCCAAATTTGGTTTGCATAACTTTTTCAAGTCAGTTCAATTTCATTCTGAGCTTTAATAAAATGTTTAACTTTAGGCTATTGATTTGAAGATCTTGGTTTTGGGCTGCTTTTTTTTCTTTTTTTTTTTTTCTTTTTTTTTTTTTTTTTTTCTTTCTTCTTCTTTCTTTTTCCTTTTTCTTTTTCTTTTTTTTCTGAAATATCACAGGGAACCAGAACTAACTCCCAGGTTTTTCATGCTCTTCTTGCTTTTTTTTTGGTTTGTTTGTTTGTTTGTTTGTTTGTTTTTGATATTGCATGGTTAAATCTCCTTTCCTTAGTGCTGTGTCTTTTATACAAAGACCAAATCCTTGGCTTGGCAAACATCCTTAGGAATAAAGTTCCTTCTGGTAATTTTCTTTGAGTTCTTCAGTGCTCACATCGTTTTCAGAGATGAAACGGCTCCTTACAGGCACCTTTTTCTGTGGAATGTAGTGGAAGGGGTATGATACATCCCTGTCATGAAAGGTCTGTGATTCACCTTATTGTCCTGAGTTTTTCTGTCATCTTCCTGTCACCTGAACCCTTGCAGCCAGCCGGTACACAGCACTGCTTTGCACAGAGGTCGTCTCCTGGCGTCATGGCGAACTTTGTTTGCAGGACACGTGCTGTAGTAGCAGCCGGGTAAGGTTTTTGCACAATGAACTTGCACAATGTGTCATTCTTATGGGGTCAGTGCATCAGAAATGTGTGAAATACATCGAAGAAGTAGGGTTAAACCCTGGTGACACTGATGGGCATCGCATTTGAGGCTTCTTTTCTAGAAGGTCAGGCTAGTTTCTCAGTTTTGGTGGAACATAGCAAGATGAATATTATTCTGCATTACGAGATGATTAATCTCTGATGTTTCCATTCCAGGAGGTTTATTGCCAAAACTATAGGAAGTAGTTACATGAGGAAATGTTTTACAATAAAGGTGACATCATTAATTTTAAGTATTTCACTAAGCGAGACCTTTCTTGACTATGCAGAATGATAGAGAAGGAAAGATTTTACTTTACGTAAGGGAGCCCTGAGAGGTAGCAGGACAGAAAACTCTTACAAAGCCGCAGTTCTTATGTTTGCCAGGGGTCAAGCGTTGTGCCCACTGTAGATGAGCCGTTTGGAGCCAGATTGTCAATCCAACCGCAAGTGGCTCCGTTTCCTGTTTATGCCTGTGCAGAGTTACACATCCTGACTCGCTCGCCTTCAGCTGCAGGTTTTTCCGCACTCCCTAGGAGATTTCTTCCTTAGAATGGCTTGTTATTTATCACTGAACTAAGCCATTGGAATTTGGTTAATTCCTGTTTTACTCAGCACATGCAAAATGGTATCGTTAGCTAAAGGAAGATAATGTTAAGGTAGCAGGAATTATTGATACTACTCATTAAATGACCTTTGCAAAACCAAATCCAATCAGACTATGCCTGAACGTAGAGAACTGATGCCAAGTTTACTGCTTTGCTGGCCTATTGTATATCTGACCTGAGGTTATCAGCAATTAAAACCTGGTCTAGTAATTTAAAAAAAAAGCTTTTTGTGCATTCCACATTTACATTTTTCCATCTGTCATAACATTACTTCAACATGTTTGTACTGTAAAGCAAGAGGGGTTTGCGTGGTATGTTTAAGAAGTTCCTCCATGGACGGAGATTGTTAGGATTTTTTGTTATTCAGCAGTATAGCTCCTAAGTAGGCTTCTCCCCCCAAGATTTCACTGTGCTTTGTGCTCTCTCCTTAAATGCGAGCACAATGAGAAATAACTCAGATTATAGCCAGGTTAACCCTGTCATAGTTCTTCTGCATTAGCTAAGTCACACTTTTCTTTAAAAGCTAAAGCTTTACTAAATTTAATGGGCTTTCTTAAAGCTAGCAAAAAGTCTCTGTTAATTACCTACATGCCTGGCTTAAAAGCTAAGGGAAGGTAGTTACTGAGAAAGGAGATTGCTAATTAAGCCTTACTTCCAAGCAAACGTGGATGCTATTTGATAAAATGACTGACAATGAACTACATATTCCTCCCTCCACCTCTTTTGTTGCTTTTAATTGGAAATTAGATCTTTAACACACGCTACATTGATTTATATAAAAGCAGCAGATTGAAGTTGGAAGGGATTTTGTTAATCTAACTTTCCCATAAAATAACTGATATATGGCATGAGCAGAGTAAGTGTATAATAAAAAGTCAGAGTATATTGAACCGGCATAATTACAAGGGGGAAAAAAAAGCATTTTGCAGCTTTTCTGCAAATTTGACAGAATTAGGAGGAGTCATATTTTCACTGTACTCAGTGGGAGCACGATTGGACATGATCTTCTGCTGGGGTCAACTGGCCTAACTTTAAACGTAATGGCTCCTATGCCCTTTACACTGTCACATAACACAACCCATGAGATACTGATAAAGACTTCGACAAAAATTTCTGAGCACCTGTAATGAAAATGAAGAAGTTCTTTCTTTGATCGCTTATTCCTAGTTTGTGAATTACTCCATTAAACTTGGTAGCACTATCTTTGCTTATTAATATGGTTTATGTTGGTATGATATCTAAATACTTGCCAAGGATTAATGGGTTTGAATTTAGTGATAAATACTCTGAGGCAGAAAAATCTCATTGTTACTATTTTACAAACCGAAACTGAGCAACTTCAGTGATTTGTGTAACTTAGTGTAAGACTGTTTGAGACCCGTCTCAAGCCCTTGATTTTCTGAGTCCTAACTCTGAGGTGGGCTCAGCCACTCATCCTGCAAACTGAAGTACCAAAAATTCACACCTGACACCTATGTTCTGAACTTTGTCCTCATTCAGAACTCCCTCCCTCCTCAACAAAAAGAAAATACAAAGCAAACAAAAACCTCAAACAAACCACCCCAAGCCAGCTTTGGAAAAGTCATTACAGAAAGTATCATTCATATAGACCACTGGATGAATTCCTTTTCTCCCAAGAGATGATTATATTTAATGATAGAGTAGAGCTGAGGTTTAGAAATTTGGTTTTAATAGATGCTAAACTAATCATTAAATGAATCAAGTTGATTTCCTATGTTATTTGAAGTCAGAAGGGCGGTCAGTCTCTTTCCAGACATTCCTTGTTGTCTTGATAAATTTTGTTAAATAATAGCTGATGAGAGTATTTATATCTTGAGTAAAGTGAGTATTGTTTTACTATCATTTTCTATTTTTATCATCATTTATTGTTTGCTTCTTACATTATAGGTATACTTGATGTACATTGCAGAAAATAATAGTGCTTTAAACCTTTTTTCCTCAATTGTCTTTTCAGTACACGTAAGATCACGAAAACCCTCTGCAGTACCCCAGTTAGCTTTAGATTGGTTAAGCAGCAATTCCCTTGATGACCATGTTCACATTGTGAGATGCATCAACACACATGTTTTGTCTATCAGGCCAAAAGAGTATCCTGTTTAGGGCTTTCCCCCGCAGTAATCAGGACTGAAGACAGCGAAACAGCATTCCCTTCAGAGGATCCAGCAACAAAATGAACTCGACATTTGTTACAGACTAAGCCTTGGTACTTCATTCCTTTTTTGCTGTATATTGTAGTGTTAATTCAGTTTTGTATAGCGAAGGCAGCCAAGATAAAAGCACAAGACAGTAGTTTAACTTCGCAAAAATACGTTGCTATGCATAAAGCTCCTTAGGTTAGACTTGTTGCTGGTCGACGCTGGTCTATTGAACCCGGTCCACTCGAGCTGGGTAAGCCTGCAGGTCTTTGCTAAGGTGTACTCGCAGCATGGAGTGTCTGAGGTTCTAATTAAATGCAGAACGCACGTAAATAGCCTTTCCAGATGTTGTAGTTCATGTAACTAATATCAATCTAAGCCTAATGTGTTCCTTTATTTAGGAGGTGAAAGAGTTGGTGTGAAATATTTGTGGCTTTGAGAAACATGGAATTTGTTTTCCTCTTATGATTTTCACTAATTCTTTTATATATAGCAAATCCCATTTTGCCTACAAGAAGCATATTGGCTGCCTTTTCCTGGAAAAAAAAAAAAAGAAACTGTCTGGCATAAAAGCAAATAGCCTGTGGATTTGGCAAGATGATAAACAGAAAGATTGTCATTAGTTTCAAAAGGTTTCTCTTCCATTTGCAGTGGAATATTGCATTATGCCTCTAGTTGAGAAATGTGAATAGTAATCTCACTTTTATGCACCTTGGGATGGCCTGCTGGAGACCACTAAAAATTGTACTTTAAAAACCAAACAAACAAAACCAAGGCAAGCAATAAACAAAACAAGCTATGTTCACAGCTTTGTTTTAAAATATCGTAGGCATATTTTTACTAAGAACCCAGTTTTACGAGCCTGTTCTTTGTAGAATTCTCATCTGCTTTGATTATTTGATAAAGGCTAATTTTGTCAGGTTGCTTTGCCTTTGTTTAGTTTCTTTTATTTTTTTTTTCCAAAAATTCTTAACCTTTCCATACTTTCAGTGTATTTTTAAATTATTGGAAAAATTCCCCTTCCTCCTCCTGTCGCTAGCAGGAAGCCAGCAGGATACCAATACTGCTTACTCACGGAAATTAAAAACAAAACAATAGGTAAGAAAAATAAAGAAATAGAACAAACAAGAGACACTGTCTTTTCTATTAAAACTTAATGTGTTGTGCCTTGATTATTCAATATACTGGAGCTTAAAGTATTGAAACTTCCCTGGGAGAGTTTCTGCAGAGTTTGACCTCTAGTTATTTCAGTGTCTGCAACTGAAATACGGCGTTGAACTGCCAGTCCTGTCTGCGTGACCATAAAACGAGTGAAAAAGCAGTAAGCCAGCAACAGTAGCCTTGCAGCCCGGAGTCCATGTCCAAGGTATGACAGTTTATATGGAGAGGCCATCTATTTATTAGTTTGTTTTTCTCGTACCCCTGCAGTGGGTGCCGGGTGAGCACTTTCCTCTGAGCGCACCAGCCCTGACAAGGGCGCCGCCAACTCCTCGTTACCCTGCTTGTCCCATTAAAAATGACCTTAGGAAAAAAGAAAAGGGGAAAGTACGCTTCAATCTTCTTTCCTCTTTCTCCTGGTGATGCTGGTGATACGATTATGTGATGAAGTTGCCTATTTCCCCTTGAATCAAAATATATCTCTTTGAGGTGTCTATTTGAAACATTTTTGATGCAATTACTTAATTTACTTAATTTACAGAACTTATAAAGCATCCTCCTTTTGAAAAACATTGATACCAAGTGCTCAGTCTCATATTTTGCTCCAATGTTTACATAGTTTTTATTTTGTTAAATCCTAAGTTCATCAGCACCATGGGCATATGAGCAGAGACTTGTATCCAGTTCAACATCTTCACTCTAGACTTTGGGATAAATAGACTCCTCCATTTGCCACTGACACGTGTGTGAAGAACAGCTCATAACATGATTGAACTCCATTGATTTTTCATAAAAGTTTAATAAGATGATACAGGTCAAAAGCTTCGCAAAGATGATACAGGTCAAAAGCTTCGCAAAATTTGCAATAAATTCCTGTGGTGATCTGAACAAGACTTGGTGGGAAGAGCTGACACAAGAGAAATTTAAATTTTGAATTATATAATGGTTAACGAGGACTTGAAATTTTTTGATTAATCATTTTGAACCTCGGATTTCAGATGATGAGATTTAGAACACTGCATGGCTCTCCTTGTTTATGTTTTGTTTTTTTTCTGGTGTGCCTAATTTTTACAGGTGACTTGCACGTAACAACTGCTTTAGCGGGCAACAGATCTCAGAAAAATACTTGAATCACTCCCCCCAAAAAAGGAAACCTCAGATTTATATGTAAGTCAATTATTTCATTTTTTGCCTGTTTTTCCCCTGAAATAGTTGACTGACATTGCATGAATCTGTTCAAATCAGGTGAGAGTCCAGCTGTGCTACAGTCCGGAGCACAACTGCCTAATAAGTTCCCTGAGCTGACAGCAGTACCAGTCGGACGGTGTTTAAAAATTGGCTGAGCAAAAT
Organism: Pterocles orientalis; assembly: GCA_011057875.1. Taxonomy (NCBI): domain Eukaryota; kingdom Metazoa; phylum Chordata; class Aves; order Pterocliformes; family Pteroclidae; genus Pterocles; species Pterocles orientalis. Next base: position 306,001 of record WKFP01013852.1, read on the forward strand.
TCACAATCAGTGGCAAATCAGATACAGGCGTCCTCTGGGCTTACAATACAGAAAACATCTCTGCAGAAAGCTTCAGTAGCTCCTCCAAGAGCTTGGAGGTTGTCCCCGGGCCCTGTCCCCTCCACTGGGCCAGTCTGGGAGCCCTGACAGCTAGTGAGGGAAGCCTTGTGCAGCACATCGCTGCCGCTACGCTCGTGGCTGCCGGCCAACCTCACCAGCTGAAGACTTGCCAGGTGGGTCTGAGCAGCTCTCCCTCAAGACAGGAATTTTTCATGAGCAGCAAAACCTTTTTATGGCTTTACTTTGTTCCCTGACATTGCGAACAGCAGAGGAACAGGATGTTTATTATGTGTACAGCGACTGTTCCCACCAAAGAGGGGCTGCCCCTAGGGTGGGCACAGGTCCCCTCTGGGGGCTGTGCATCTGTCCCTTGCAACGGTGTCACGTAGGTGCAGGTCCTGAGGACCTCCAGCAGCAGTGGGGGCTGCGCCTGGGAAGCCTGTGCCTGGCTGTCCTTATTTCCCTTTTCAGCAGCAGCAGGCATATTCTTCTTTCCTCCTGTGCTTTGGATTTGGCTTTTCCCAGTGGTGGCTGGTGTGTTGCTGTCCACACCGAACTCCAGAACTCGATACAGCTCCGCTCAGATGGAAGGGAGCAGCACAAGGATTCAAAACCTGCGTTTGGTCCCTGACCCTGCTACTGAAGCACCCCAGGACCGCCTCACTCCCTTTGCCTCTTTTCACCCTGATTATCAATTTTGGAAAAAAAAACAAAAAACAACCCATTGCCTCAAAGCATCATGACTCCCACCTTTAAAGACTTAACTCTGCCTTTGGTGGTCTTTGGGCTAGGAGTGACATGAGTAAACATGAGGATTAAATTGCAGTCTTCTGTGTAGGGTGATAGTGTTTCCATGCAGCTTTTCAGAAAAATGTGTCTTATGTGCCTCCCAAATGCACTAGGAATAGAATGTAATGCAAGTAAGGTGCCATGTTTAATCTAATCCTCAGCTTGGCATTATCAAATGATGGTTTAGATATACGGTATGGTAAAAATCACCATTAGCTGGTGTCTGCATGTCACATGTACTGAATAGGTGACTTCATGAAAAGGTGTGGAGTTTTCTTTTGAATTAAAATTCACAAAATATAGTTTACGGGGAACCTTAATAGGTTTTGGCTACAGGTTTTGTGGCCTGGGGCAGTATCATATTAAAGATAGCTGAGAAAGCCAACTGTCATATGGATCTGTGAGAAATGATCTTTGTGCTCCCTTTTTAGCTGGGCAGTATGAGAGAGGAGAATTCAGTGCATAAATCTAAAACCCTCGGGAAGCATTCTTTATAGCTCCAATAAAGTCCTCTAGCTAGTTCAGTGTTTGCTGTTGACACCAAAGACACCTGAATATTCCTTAATGTACTGAAATGTCCCGGACGGTCACCAGTAAGAATTGCACATTTTCTGGTATGGCACAAGTTTTCAAAGGTTCCTCTCTGTTGTCATCTTCATTGCCGTCCTAAGGATGAAAAACCAGGCAGTTCTCTATTTGCTTTATGTGCTGCCTCAGTGCAAAGGCTGTGTCCCAAGCATGATGCACTTGAAGTGTCAAGTACAAACCCGAAACGGGTGAGAGGATTCTGCAGGAGCTATAAATTCCCTCTTCACCAGAGGTAATTTCTGCTCTCACCCTTGGTGTGCAGAACTTATTTTGGTGCTTGGGTTAATGTTTAGGTTTTCTTTGTAGGTCATCTTTTATTCTAAAAACTAAATTGAAATCCTTCTGTTCACCTATTAGATTTGCGGGTTCTCTGTATTGTACAATATTTTTTAAGTGGGGAAATTCTTTGAATTATAGTTCTTCGAGTGAAATGGTTATTTTCTCTATAACCTTTGCTGTCAGTACCTTCAGAAATACAGTCCAGCAGTGGTTTAGATGCTGGTATTTTACAATTAGTATCTTATTATTAAAATACATTTTCATATAATTTTAATTCATGCAGAACATACGTCAGGCTCTCGATCTTTGGATGCTAGCTGTTGCTACCGAGACATTGTAATTTGTTGGTACAGGGAACTGCTGGAGAGAGTCCAGCGCAGAGCCACGAGGATGATTAAGGGAATGGAGCATCTCCCTTATGAGGAAAGGCTGAGAGAGCTGGGTCTCTTTAGTCTGGAAAAGAGGAGACTGAGGGGTGACCTAATCAATGTTTATAAATATGTGAAGGGTGAGTGTCAGGAGGATGGAGCCAGGCTCTTCTCTGTGACATCCAGTGATAGGACAAGGGGCAATGGGCTCAAGCTGGAACATAGGAGGTTCCACTTGAATATGAGAAAAAACTTCTTTACAGTAAGGGTGACAGAGCACTGGAACAGGCTGCCCAGAGGGGTTGTGGAGTCTCCTTCTCTGGAGACATTCAAAGCCCGCCTGGATGTGTTCCTGTGCGATCTGATCTAGGTGTTCCTGCTCCGGCAGGGGGATTGGACTAGATGATCTTTCGAGGTCCCTTCCAATCCCTAACATTCTGTGATTCTGTGATTCTGTGATTCAGCATCTGGTCTGTTCCACATTTCCTTCACACTGATGTGTCTTGATGATGTTTCCCTCAGTATTTATTCTGATAGAGTGCATTTGTGTAAAGATTAGGACCTGAAGCTGGTTAGCACGTTTCAAAAGTCATCAACCCGGAGAGGTGGCTCACCAAGCAAAAAGCATCTTGTGAGCTGGGGACAGGCGGAGGACAGGGATGCGGAGGACAGGGGTGTGGAGGACAGGGCTCCTTTGCCCACTGGTGGGTGGACAGTGCAGGTCTTGGCTGCTGCCTCCTGCCTTTGTTCCAGCTCTGATCTCTGGTGCAGCTGGAAGGGCAGGGTCTAGCCCTGGGATGCACGTTGGATACTGAGGATACAGCTACTGGACAAGGTAGGAGGTTAAAACAGTTTATTTTCCATTTCTGTTCTGTACTCCCAAAGCTGCTCTGTAGCTTTCCCCAAAGTCTCTCGGGTTGCGGTCGGATAGCTTTTGTTCCCTGCCCTGCATCTGTAAAGTGGGGTTTTGGGGACCTGCAGAGGAAAGGGACTGTGTATATGCAAAGAGCTGCTGCTTTTTCTTCAGGTCTGCTATACAGTGGTTGATTTTATACATAAGCAAAATTACTTTTATGAGGCCTTTCCCACCCTTTGAAAATTGAGCATCCCTTTTTGTTTTCTTGGCTACATTTTCTCATGGATCTCTTACTCTGCTAATGTGTGCTATTTTTTCCTTATGCAAAGACTTGTGATTTTCAGATGCATATGAGTAGCATTTATCCCTGCCCCCTCCGTAATTTTATGACAACTTGTGTTTTGTGCTTCTAAAGGACTCGGTGCTCTGAGAAAATATAGAATGCTGTGTAACAAAGATATATAAGAATATTAATGTGTTCAAATGAAGGGAAATAAAAATTGAATCCAGACTCACACGGCCTGTAAATTATTGGAACGTGTACAAGTGTAATTGAATAGAGAGTAACTTAACTGTAGCTTTTTAATTACATATTTTATCCTGCATGCAAACAATAAGAAACATGGTTTTGTTTTTTTTTTTTTTTCTTCAGAAATACAGCTGATGTGTTAGGAAGGGAAAGCAGTTTATCTTACAGGTTACACTAGATCACTGGAAAATACTAAAGTGGGGATCTTAGAGCTAAGACCAGAAAAAAACAAGTCGGCATTCATAAAATTGGGTTATTTATGTATAAATGAATTTCTTTATAGGGACTGAGTGTTTATGTTTCCAGGACACAAGGATGAGCTCTCTGAACTGGGGGTGCGCTTAACTCCAAGCACTCAGGAAGCTGTTGAACATTGATTTTTGTCTGAGGTCTCTGCATTACCTCCTCGTCTACCATTTGTCTCCTCTGCCCTCCCTGCCTTGTCACCCTTGCTTTCGCCCTTCCTCCTCAGCAGCCCTCGCTCCCCTTGCTGTCTCGGGGCTCCTGTGGAGGTGCCCCCGATGCTGGCATGCAGCGCTGGCTGCCACAGGGCTGTCTGGAGGCCGAGGCTCTCAGGAGCAGCTGAGTTGAGGCTCTGACCATTCTCACAGTGGTTGTGTGGCCCCGTGTAACTTCCACTGCACCGAGCAGGGACACAGGACACCGGAGCGGCCGCAAGAGATCCCACGCAGGTGATGGAAGGACTGGGGAGAGCTGCGGGGCAGCAGCTGCCTGTGTGCCGAACGCGGCCACCTCTCCACAGCTGTGGCTACGGGGCCACAGAGGAGGAGGGCAAAAAGAGCCTGGCACTTATGGGGTAGCAGCGCATGTGTAGAAATAGGCCGTGTCCTCTCTGGTGGGAGAGGGACCTGGGGGTGCTGGCCAACAGCCAGCTGAACAGGAGCCAGCAGTGTGCCCAGGTGGCCAAGAAGGCCAACGGCATCCTGGCCTGCATCAGCAATAGTGTGGCCAGCAGGACTGGGGCAGGATTGTGCCCCTGAACTCGGCACTGGTGAGGCCGCACCTTGAATCCTGGGGTCAGTTTTGGGCCCCTCACCACAAGAAGGACACTGAGGGGCTGGAGCAGGTCCAGAGAAGGGCAATGGAGCTGGGGAAGGGTCTGGAGCACAGGGCTGACGAGGAGCGGCTGAGGGAGCTGGGGGGGTTCAGTCTGGAGAAGAGGAGGCTGAGAGGAGACCTCATCACTCTCTCCAGCTGCCTGAAAGGAGGGTGCAGTGAGGGGGTTGCTGGGCTCTGCTCTAAAGTGACAAGTGATGGAACAAGAGGAAATGGCCTCAAGTTGCACCAGGGGAGGTTTAGGCTGGATATTAGAAAAAATCTCTTCACTGCAAGAGTGCTCAGGCATTGGAACAGGCTGCCCAGGGCAGTGGTGGAGTCACCATCCCTGGAGGGGTTCAAGAAACGTGTCAATGTGGTGCGTGGGGACATGAGTTAGTGGGTTGGGTGGTGTTGGGTTGGTGGTTGGACTTGATGATCCTTGAGGTCTTTTTCCAACCTTAATGATTCTATGATTCCGTGATTCTAAATGTGCTGCCTGCGGTGCTGCGCCGGCCGGGGGAAGGTCCCTGAGGAGGGAGTTCAGCTCAGCCCTGGGGGTGCTCGTGGGAACTTCAGTCAAGGGCTTTAAAATTAAATGTGTTCTTGTTTCCTGTCTGGGAAGAGCTGTGCCCTTAGGAAACGGGCAACTCTTTGAATGTAGAGGGCTGGTGTCTAAGCTTGACTTCTCTGGGGCCAGAAAAGGAGGAGCCCAGCCAGCGTGGGGCTGAGGAAAGGAATGCAGCTGAAGGCTTTGTGGATGTTACTATTGTTTTCTGCCATAATTGAAGCACCTGCGTGACTGTGTTTGAAGTGCTTTAAGTGAAATTAATGAATAATTTATGAATAAATAATAGGAGGAAAGATTTACATTGTGGCTGTAAAAATAGTTTTGGATTAAGCTTTTAAAACTTTCACCTTAGGCTCCATAGTCCTGAAGAACAACCAAGCAGTGTTCATTCATTTTTGTTTCCTTTTGTCACCGTATTCTTTGCATGGTCAGTTGTTTGGCGGGGTGTGGGGCACTAGTCCGTGGAGGGACAGGCACCTTTCCCCGCTCAGCCCCTGTGCTTCCCGCCTGCCTCCAGTCTCTGAGCCAGGGAGAGAAGGGCTCCCCGGTTCTGCTACGCTGCCTCCTCTGACCGTCCTGCTGCCTTGCAAGGTCCGTTAGGAGAGAGGGACGAAAAAGGATTCTTCTAGTCCTTCAAAATAGAGACAGATAAATATCAAAATACCTGAAAGCTTGTAAGGCTTTATCTGAAGGGGGGAGCATCAGATACAACATTCATCACTACTGAAGCTTTTGAGAGCTCCCTGTTCGGGCGCTGGTTTGAGAGCTCCCTGTTCGTGCTCTGGTTTCTGCTTTTGCTTGTGCTAGAGGAGTGACAGCAACAGGGAATCACGGGTCTGACATTTCCCATTGTTGGTGGTGCTTGGGTTTAGTTTTTCTAAGAGATTTTTGAGGAAGGCACTTTCTTCTTATGTTTTCCTTCAGTTTATTTTTATTTGTGAGGATTTTTTTCTCCTGTTTGTTTCCAGAGGACAATTTTGTTTCTATCTTCATTTTCCTGCAGGTACTTTGTTTTAACTTTTGTACTTTCTCTTATGTTCCAGTGTGTGTTCTGCTTTTGACCTTTGAACTTTTGCAAAATATCCCTTCCCAAAACACGCATGTATTCATAACCTGATTTACTTTGTAGACATACAGGCTTGTTGGTCAGACTGGTTTTGGCATGGTTGTGGCAGTAATGCAAGAAAACATCCAGGGGAGACCTGCGTATTCAGTGTGAGCAGTGGAGTGCAATTCTTTTATATCAGAGAAACTGAAGAGTGGCTTATTCATACAAACATTGCCTGTATTGCCAGGTGGTCAGTGTCACTGTCTGCACTAACTTAAAGTCTCATAATATCATGGAAAGATATGTGATGCAGATGATCAGTTAAAGGACTTTTTTTAAAGGAACAGGGTAGAAGACCTCTCTTTTTAAGACTATAATTTTTTCTGTTGTTCTGAAAGCAATCTCTATTAGTAATTTAACATATAGCTCACTCGTATGGTCTATGTTCTATGTTGCTGTCATAAAATGAATAACTAAAAGATTAAATTTCCATTTCATTAAGGTTCTCCATAGATTGCAGTGTAAGAGAGAGACTGACGGGTAGTGGGGTGGAGGGTGCGTGAGAAGTATGGTGGTGTGTGATCTCTCTGCTTTGGTGGATTTTTTTATATATCACTGCAAATGCAAGCAGAATGTTTAAAAGTAGGATTTTTTTTTTTAAAATGAATTCCATCTCTTCTCCAGAAATCATTTTTGAGGAAGGTTGTCTTTAAGAAAAGCCTTCATTTTACTGAGTCTTTGCTGGCTGTCTTAAGGAGGAGCTGGTTGTGTGCGGCATTTCGGTGTGTCCACAGAGTGGATTATCAGTTCCCCTTCCCTCAACACCGTGTGCCAGGGTGCAGGGCAGAAGGCACGCACCAGCGGTGCCCTCCTCCCCAGCTGGGTGTACCCTGGCACAATAATCCGTGCTGGGGATTAGAGTATATTAGGTGATGGACTGTGAAATAGTTTCTTGGGAATATCAACATTTATCAGTAGATAACTACAGTCTTCTGTCCCTAGTGAATGCTGTTATTTCTGAGAAATAAAAAAACCCCAAAGATAAAAGCCCAAACTCGTATCATGTAAATAAGTTGAAAAAAACACAAAACTTATATTGAGAGCTTTCTGGCTGTTGCTATGTTTTGAAGTAATACATTGTCCAAGATACGGCACTGCTATGATGTATTAAACTAATATATCATAAGAGTGTCATAGCTTTGATGATATATTAATGTAATACATCGTTAAGGTGCCATTGCTCTTATGATGCATTACTCAAAACATTGCCAACTGGTTGGGTTAGCACACAAGCATCTGTGTGTATGAAGTGGTGTTTCTATACCTAAAAACTACAGGGAAAACTTAAAAAAAATCTTGCATGTGCAAGAACAAGTTAAGAAGATCTGAAAACCAGAGCCTTCTGAAGAGAGGGCTGAGCTGGCTGGGACCAAAACTGAGGTCAGAGCTGTGTGTTTGCAAAATCTCTGGCTGAAAGACGAACAGAAAGTGTCAGGAGGAGAAACTGCCTTCACTGGAACCAACAGCAAGTGCTCACTCCCTCCCAAGGAGTAATGTGATATATGCCATATGATATATTGACAAGTTCAGCATTTTTCCAAAATGTGTTGACATGAGGTTTTTTCCAGGGTACTTTTGCAATTTGCTATTGTATTTTCTGGGAAAATTAGCTTAAACAGATTTTATGCAGACACAACAGCTCTTTCACCTTGGCTTTTATTTGTGAACTTTTTGTTGTGTGTATCAGCCATTTCTAGTTTCAGGAAGGAAAGCAGGGTAGGGTCTGGTAAGCAGTGACCATCTTTCAACACAATTTGTTTTTACTGCATTTCCAGACATATGCAGTTTTGGCCAAGCTTTGGAGAAGCATTCTGAAGCAAAATGAAAAATCTCCCTCACCCTGAACTGGATATCGGACTCGAACAAAAGGTATTACAAAACATGTTAAATACTGATGGTGATGTTAAATAATCATCTTGTCCTCTAACAAAAAGACTTTAGGTGTTAAGTGTGCTTTTGTCCTTACGAACTTTCTATTTCTTGCCTTCTTTACACTGTAATGTAGTGGATGGTGTGGACATTATGGGCTGCATGTGTGTCCTTGAATGGACTATATTTGTTGCCTGGTTTTGTTGAAAATTCAGTCCACAAGTGCTCTGGTCTTGCAATGGTACATATTTACTAAATTTAAATATTGTTGTTTAATCTAGTTAATCTCTTTTTTTGCCATTTTTAGAGCTGGATGCAAGGTTTGCCCATTATTGATGTATTTTTTTCCTCTACCATGTTTAGGAACAGAAAGATGCAGAGGCAGATGTAAAATACCATCCTTTGCTAAACCCATTGAGAAGGAACTTTAGGAACATTTCCAGGTACTGAAAAACAACTTTTCCAGTAGAAACTGCTCTTTTCTTCTTTATGGTGAGAGACATAAAGTATCCAGTATAACAAGTTGCATTTCTCCGATTTCACCCAAGCAGTATTTGCATAACTTTACCCACTTTTTTACATCACAGTTCCTTGACCACTAGATGGCATTGACATTGTTGGTGAGAGGAGGAGATGGAGGATGCTCAAATCTCCTCCTTTCAATGGCTCCCATCTTCCTTCCTGCCATTCAAAAAGTCTGACCAGACACCAAAATCCTCAAGTGCCCAGAGTTAAGGCTGTACCAAGCGTTGAATCTCAAGACGTCTTTGCTGATTACTGCACAGTCGCTGCAGAAATGTTGACCTAGCCTTATAGTTGGCACTGCCAACCCAGGACATCGAAAGAGATCTGTGTGTACAGGTTTACATTCTTTTTAGGCCAACAGAACAGTTTTGCAGCATGAAAGCTGATCTTAGAAAGTCATGTTGCTGTCCTTTAATGGTGCTGGTATGACCTTGGCTTCGTGTAGTATTTTTATCTAATTTATGAAAGCCTAGATGGAGAGCTTGAAGAAAATCTTGGGAAGCTGGCTGTGAGAAGTAGTATCTCTGGAAAAATATAGGGTGAGGAAAGTTATATTTAAGATATAATTCCAGGGGCATGCACCAGCCTCAGGACTAGGACTGTGTTCTGGCTGGTATATGGATCTCACACCCTCCTTCCTTACGCAGAAAGGGAATTTATATGTAGGTTTTTTAGTAGTAAAAACACAGGATTGTTTGTATTTAGTTTGGGAAAAAATAGGTGTCTTCTGCTAACCTGGGAATACTGGAGGAGCATTTAATTGGGTGAAAATCTTGGGAGAGGTTTTTGCTGCTAGGTTTGTCGTACTGTTACTGATACAGAGGTGAGAGGAAAAAACACACGCAGGCAAACCTCCAACCTTTCCCAGTGGTTTCTTCAGTCACGATGGCTTCTGTGTGTCTTGTCGGCTTTGATGGCAACTCGGCTGGTGGAGCAGCAGTAGCTGTGATAGGTCAGAGGCAGCTCCACAGTTTGGTGTATTTTGTGAGAAGTAGTTCCTAGACCTAACAGATGTTGTCTTGCTAGTCTCTGCATGCCTGGGAGGGTCTGCTGCTCCAAGTGTGTCATTTCTGCTTCACACTTTGATGCTGACCGATATCAAGTGACTGCCTCTGGAGCCAAGACCGAAGCCTTTGAGATGTGGGAACTTGTCATCTCCTCAGTGATGCCCTAGACTTTCTTTAAAGGTCCTTCCAACCCAAACTGTTCTATGACAATAAAAGTTTTCTTCCACTGACTGACCCAGTTTCTTTTGGCACGGCTGTGTAAAAAAAAAAGGGCTGTGAAAGCCATTTGTGCTTGGTGATACAGCAGCGTAAGATCAGTAGTAGAATCTCAATCCCCTTCTTCCAGAAATGTGATGGTTAAAGTATTCTAGGTGGATTCCCCCCTTAAATTTGCATTATTTATGGAATTTACATACCACAAGTAGCAAATTAATTGTTTAAGAAACAATGCTTATGTTCTTCCAGTATTTTGTGTTTTATACAAGTAGCTGTAGCCTTTGATTGGGGAGTAATTTATTACCTGCTATTAGAGGCAATTATATTAATGATGGTTTAGTGACATGACACCAGACTTGGAGCAGATGGGTAAAAGGATTCTCAGAACACTGTGGGTTTGTTTTGTGATTATTAGCTAGTTTTTGCTGATTACAATTAAGGCAGGAGGTGGCATAAGAATGAAAGTAGCAATGCCTGAAAAACTGAGAAGCAACGAAGCAACTGAACTGTTTCATACAGGCAGTAGTAGAGAAGTAGGAAAGCAGTGCTGTCTCTTGTTTATTATTCCTTTATTAAGCATTAAACTTTTTCAAATACATGTTGTGGTAGAAGCTAGGTACTCAGCCAGGTCACAGCTTTGTCATGCTAGTAATAAACATACAGCTTCCTGCACAACGGATAACATTTGATAGCTTTTTTAAAAAAAAAAACCTACCATAGAGATGATATCAGTGATACTATTAGAGAGCAGTACTTCCCAGTTGTAGACATGATGTATTTCAACGTCTCTGAACACAAAAACATTCACTGCGAAGGCAAGGTGATAAAAAAACTCATGGAAGTGGTTTGACATTACCTGTTGCTTCTTCACTCTTTAATGTACTGTGGGCTGCCAGGGCTGGAGTGCGAGCACACTGTTCTGACTTTGAAATTCAGTGTTTTGGGAAAAAAAAAATTGAGCTCTGTTGCTTTACCCTTTACTAAATTATATGGCATCAGTCACAGGTTGATCCAGTCCATACAGGTGTGTTTGCAATGTCAAGTGCCCTCTGAAACTGAGAGTCCTATCCAAAAAGTTGGGAATGTGAAGTCCATGGGAAGCCTCCCTGGAGTTCTTTAGGTTGCTCCATCACCCGCAGGTTAGTTCATCAGAAAACCCTTGGTAGTGTCAAAGAAGAAAGGAGACTCATTCTTACCTGTAGTTGAACTAGAAGGTCCAAAGCAGAATTTTCTTAGAGATGCATTTCCAGACTAGTCTCCTTTCTCCAAGGAAAGCTGGAAGTTGGTTCCAGGACCCTGTCCCTTCTCCTACAGCTGGATTTAGTAACTACACTGTCAACATTTGCTTTAATACTGTCAAACAAAACGCTACCTTTCACTTTGGTTTCACAGGCTTAATGTTTCGAAAACATGTGCTGTGTGGTGACCTCTTCCTCCCCACCCGTGGCTCTCAGCTGCAGCTGGGCACTGCTCTCTTGACCAGCGCCGGTGAGGGACAGCCGGGTGGGCTCCTGGGGGATGTTTCAGAGCAGAGGAGGTGGAGCAGGGGGAAGAGGCTGGTGGCCTCTCTGACTGCTTACTTAGAGATGTACCTATAGTAATGAAATAGCTAGCCAGCACCTGCACTGGGGCTTGCACACTGACTGGCCAGCTAATACCTTATTTTCTAGTGCTGGCTATGGTCCATTTATAGAATCATCGAACCATTAAGGCTGGAAAAAGACCTCAAGGATCATCAAGTCCAACCATCAACCCAACCCCACCCAACCCACTAACCCATGTCCCAAAGCACCACATCTACACGATTCCTGAACCCCTCCAGGGATGGTGACTCCACCACTGCCCTGGGCAGCCTGTGCCAATGCCTCATCACTCTTGCAGTGAAGAGATTTTTTCTAATATCCAGCCTAAACCTCCCCTGGTGCAACTTGAGGCTGTTTCCTCTTGTCCCATCACTTGTTCCTTTAGAGCAGAGCCCAGCACCCCCCTCACTGCACCCTCCTTTCAGGCAGCTGGAGAGAGTGATGAGGTCTCCTCTCAGCCTCCTCTTCTCCAGACTGAATCCGCCAGCTCTCTCAGCTGCTCCTCATCAGCCCTGTGCTCCAGACCCTTCCCCAGCTTCGTTACCCTTCTCTGGACCTGCTCCAGCCCCTCAATGTCCTTCTTGTGGTGAGGGGCCCAAAACTGACCCCAGGATTCAAGGTGCGGCCTCACCAGTGCCGAGTCCAGGGGCACAATCCCTGCCCCAGTCCTGCTGGCCACACTATTGCTGATGCAGGCCAGGATGCTCTTGGCTTTCTTGGCCACCTGGGCACACTTCTGGCTCATGTTCAGCCGGCTGTCGCCCAACACCCCCAGGTTCCTCTCTGCTGGGCAGCTTTCCAGCCACTCTCACCCAAGCCTGTAGCGTTGCTGGGGATTGTTGTGACCAAAGTGCAGGACCCGGCACTTGGCTTTATTGAACCTCAGACAACTGGCCTCAGCCCATCGGTCCGGCCTGTCCAGATCCCTCTGCAAAGCCTCCCTGCCCTCAAGGAGATCAACACACCCGCTCAGTTTGGTGTCATCAGCAAACTGACTGAGGGAGCACTCCATCCCCTCATCCAGGTCATTGACAAAGATGTTAAACAGGACAGGCCCCAAAACCCATCCCTGGGGAACACCACTGGTGACCGGCTGCCACCTCGATTTAACTCCATTCACCATGACTCTCTGGGGTCGGCCATCCAGCCAGTTTTTTATCCAGCAAAGGGTGTTCCTGTCTAAGCCATAAGCCACGAGCTTTTCTAGGAGAATGCTGTGGGACACGGTGTCGAAGGCCTTGCTGAAGTCCAAGTAGATGACATCCACGGCCTTTCCCTCATCCACTAGGTGGGTCACCTGGTCATAGAAGGAGATCAGGTTGGTCAAGCACGACCTTCCTTTCATAAACTCATGCTGGCTGGGCTTGATCCCCTGGGTGTCCTTTACATGCCGTGTGAGCACACTCAGGATGAGCCGTTCCATAATCTTCCCTGGTACTGAGGTCAGGCTGACAGGCCTGTAGTTCCCCGGGTCCTCCTTAGGGCCCTTCTTGTAGATGGGTGTCACACTGGCAAGTTTCCAGTCTTCTGGAAAGTGATGTTGCTGGCCTGAGCTAGGTCTGAGCTAGGCTTAAGGATTTGTGGTGCAGATGGGTGGGGAATGAATAGGAGAAAGATTAGACAAAGAGTGAGGCGCACAAACTTCAGGTAACTTTATAAGGGATATTGTCTTGTTTTTGGAAAGAAATTGTGTAACTGATGTGTTTCAATGGATTTCTCTGGCTCTGCTGCAAGGTTGCAGTGGATTTGGAGGGTGAATTCTTAAAAATTTCAGCACTTTTTTCATAATATTACAATGCAGAGTCTTATCAAGTTTTGTAGCATCAAATTATTGATGTTAGTGCTGGTCATACATGCCAATGACCTAGGTATTGTTGCAGCTTTGGCAGTGGCAGCGTGTGGGCTTTCTGAAAATGTCTTAAGTTATTATGTGTATTACTAGAAACTGCCATCTACCCCTCTTTAAAAAGAGAGGCTGGTCTTGGAAATCACGAGAGCTCATTTTTTTATCTATTAGCTTCACAAGGAGTTCCTTATGACTATAACCACTGACCCAATGAGCCAAGTACCTCCATCAAATGTTTCACCTAACGATGTCTTTTATTACAGTTCAGCGACCCAACAGGCTGAGTATCTGCATGGTGAGCTAAGTGCCTCCCAAAGCTCAGCATTAAAACTTTCTGCACATCAAATGCTGTGAAAATGTTCTCCCATGACTTGAGTAGGCATTTTTTTAGTGTAGCTCAGAAGAAATTACCCAGTAGCAAACCAAATCAGGAGAATCGGTGGCCACAAACCTACGTGTAATTATCAAAGCTCAGTGTGCACACGAGAGGTGTTTTACAGTGTGTTAATATCACCAAGCACACCTCTGTGCTCAGAACTTCAACAGCAAATACTGAATGAGATCCATTCCTAAACGAACTGCTAAGCTTTATATTTGGAGGTGGTGGTTGTCTTAAATACAGTTCTACCTGGGCTGCTTTTCCTTTTCTTTTTCCTCTTTTTTTTTTCTTTTTTTTTTAATGACTCCATGCAATCTTTCTCATTCCTAGCTCCTGCAGAAAAACACACTCTTGGATTGATTAGCTCATGGAGTTTACATTTTGCCCTGATGTAGAGTGGCCAGAAACCAAATAAACTATGTTATGTGAATGGGCTATGGAAATAAACTTGTGTGTAATAAAGTGAATTGACTACCCTGACTCATTTTCAGCTTCTCTCTTTGCTCTAAGTGGAATGAATTACTTTGTTTGCATTTATATTGTGGCTTTGCACAGCTTTTCGTGAAGCCTTGCCTTTTAATTTTTCCATTCTAACTTATCTGTGTAACAGGTCTGCCAGCTACCTTTGAACAGCTCAGCCTGTAAAAGGAGGAAGATTTGCATCTGCAGTGTCTTGCTGGTTGTACCCATCATACACGTGCCATGTCAGTGCTGCTCACAAAGCGACCTGGGCTGGGCACAGAGATCCTTCTGTTGTCGTTTTGGAGGTACATGATGCCTATGAGAATGAGGCATGGCAACAAGATTTTATTTGTGGGGAAGTTCAGATCCTTAAGATCAGTTTTGTAATGCAAGCTCAGTCTCTTGGAAAAGGCCCCACTTAGGTTTAACTTAATAAAAGATGTGTATTTGGGTTAATGTCAGAAATAGGAATTCAGAGAGTTTGAAAAACCTTTGAAGACCATTTCAGCTGTAATTGGTGTGTTTTGTCTTGGGTGGAGAATTTGAAAGGTTTATTTCGAGAATATACACTCTTAAGGGCAGGAACTGTTACTCATCTGTGTTTGGAAAGCAGCACCAACGCAATCTGGATAACAATAATATTACAGAAAGCTGAAAGAACAATTAAAGAGTGGAAATAATGACCTAAGGGAGGAACACTTAACAGCACGCTGATGACTGCACATCTCGTGTTTGGGGAAATCAGAGGGGAGAGAGAGACCGAGAGAGTTGCTAGAGAGGCTAATATTCTCAGAAGAAACATGTTGAAATCTCTGCTTACGTTTGTTTGAGATTATATCAAATAACTTGAAGAAAAACCCTTTGAAACAGAAAGAGGGAATTTGTCCTCATTTGTGTTTCCTCCTGGGAGAGCTTGCCTCATTCTTCAGTTCTTCTCTCTCCTTCCTTAGTACCTTGGGACAGGGGGAGTCTGTCAATAAAACACCATCCTCAAAGCCAGGCTGTATTTGGGAATGGCAGGAGATGTGCACAAAGCTGGCTGGTAAATCCAGCCTCTGGGGGCTGCCCCTCTGCTGTGGCTGGGCTGCTCTGGAGGCAGCCAGCCTCTCTCCAGGGCACATACACCAGGAACGCCTCACGTCCTTGTGTCAGTTATCAACTACTTCTTGTGCTTGTTACAGGGTTTAAAAATTATTGCAACAAATTATGATGCTTCTGGAACAGTGCAGGATGTAGATCAGCCTTGGCTGTGTGTTACAGGTGGGAAGATGGAGGCAGCGCATCCTGGGGATTTTCTGGCGTTACAGGAGAGTTGGTGACTGAGGAGAATTCAGGGCTCCTGGGTTGGCTGCGCTCGATGTCCTGGAGGCATCCCTCATACAGGCTGTGCTACAGGCCTGAGTCTCTGATACCTCCTGACTAACAGACCTGTTGAAATAGAACTGAATTTTCTTTTCTTTTTTTTTTAAGAAAAAAGTGGGTGAGACTTTTTGCTCTTTTATCTGTCTTCTGGAACATGCCAAGTATATCCGTTTGTACACTTTTTTCTAAAATAATTCTTTAAACTACAAACAAATTATTATTTTCTTCCTGGCTACATTAGTTTGTATTGTATTATGGGTGGCTTTCATGAGAAGGCACTAAAACAAAGCAGAACAACTACAAAGTAACTACCAGGAAGAAAACAGGGCTTTTCTAGTGTCCTTGGCCACAATTTTATCACCCTAAAGTGATAACTTCCTTTCTGGAGCTTTTTCTCTTGTTTTGTGTATATTATTTCTGTGTGTAGTTGTTCACATGAAATCAACCTCTGAACAGTGCCAAAATGTAAATTGAACTAATTAGGTGACACGTAAATTGAGGTGAGGCATATGACACGAGTACAGTGATCCTTTAATAAATCAATTATAGCCTAGGTATTTGAAAAGATCTGTTATCAAAATTCTGCTATTTTCATCACAACTCCCACACTCAATAGACGATGATTCTGCATTATTAATTACTTCCAAATACATAAATGGGGGAACATAGGTCCAGAGCAGCAAATAATCTCACTAAATTTACCTCCTCTCTCTATTCATAGAATCATAGAATGGTTTGGGTTGCAAAGGACCTTGTAAGACCATCTAGTTCCAACCCCTTGCCATGGGCAGGGACACCCTCCACTAGCCCAGGTTGCTCAAAGCCTCATCCAGCCTGGCCTTGAACCCCTCCAGGGATGGGGCATCCACAGCTTCTCTGGGAAACCTGGGCCAGTGTCTCACCACCCTCACAGTGAAAAATTTCTTCCTAATGTCTAGTCTAAATTTACCCTCTTTTAGCTTATACCCATTACCCCTTGTCCTCTCACTGCACCCCCTGATCAAGAGTGCCTCTCCATCTCTCCTGTAGCCCCCTTCAGGTACTGGAAGGCTGCTATTAGGTCTCCTCGGAGCCTTCTCTTCTCCAGGCTGACCAACCCCAACTCTCTCAGCCTGTCCTCATAGGGACACAGGCTGGCAAGCCCTGACACCAAGGTGCTGTACTGTCGTGGACAGGGCAGTTGGGCTGGGCTGTGCTCACCAGCACTGAGCACCCCTATTCCCTGCTTGGAGTTGTTGCTCTATCACAAACAAAACATTACTGAGACACTGTTGTTGCTGCTCAGCCGGACTTGCACAGGACCCTGGCGTGCCAGGTGAGGTACCAGTTGGTATTTCTGACAGCAATGAAAGGTGTTTTAAATCTGTCACCCCAGAAAGTACATTGGGTTTTTCTTTTTTCCCTGCAGGATGCCCAAAGGGTAAAGTTGTGTTCAAGTTGGATCTATTAAAAACCAAAGAGAAAAAAAGGAAAAAAATTGTTCCCTTTACTCTTTTTGGCAAAGGCTGTTTTCTTGGTTATGTTGAATATCGTGAAGAATGTTGTTAAAGCAAAAAAAAAAATCGATCTTAAAAGAATTTAATCCTAGCACTGATACAGCTCCTCTGTTTAGGTTCCACTGTTAGTTTTTATGTGCTGCTCTTGAACGAAAATTCTTGGATGTTTCCTATTCTCTCTCTGAAAACTATGTTTGGTAAGAATTGTTGATTATTTAGGTCTGTAGAGCTGGTCATTGTAAGCCAAGGCAGAGTGGGCTGACTGGTGACCTTGTCCTGCTTTTGGCTGGGGTTCCTTCAGCCCGCTCTGACCAGGTCCAGCAGTTGCTTTCCTGTTTTGGCATTTGCGGTCACTTTGCTGCTTTGAAACGTGCAGACAATATTGTGTCCTTGACCTTCCCCCCTCCCCATCGTGTAGGTAACTCTCCTGAAAGTCTTGATGCATTGGGTAAAGTTGACTTATGAGTTTTGTTCATGATACAATGAAAAGGAAAATTAAAGCAGAGATGTGTAGCTTGAATTGGGGTGTGGGAATCTGAGTGATCCAAAAGGAGTGGAAAGGCAGCAAGAGGCTGATGGGAAGAACCAGGGCTGTCCTGGGAGGCAGTGGGGAGGATCAGCTGGGTTTTTGGCAACCTAAGTGAGCAGAAGAGGGAGACTAACACAAAGAAGGAAACAAAAATCATGAGATGCGCCCCAGCCCCACCTTCTCGGTGCCGGTGCCTCTCTCAGCTTCAGCGCCTGTGGCTCCGTATCCAAAGACGTGCAGGACTTGGGGGGAGGCTGCAACTGCAAAGCCAGCTGTAGTGGGACTCATAGGAAAGGCTTCTATAGGAACAGTAGGACATTGCTGTGGAATATTTCAACTGAATTTGTTAAATGAAAAAGCAATTTGACACAGTTTGTGAGGCAGCTATAACGTTTGATTTAAATAAAACCGTACTCCAATAGTAAGCTTCTGTTCTCACAGCGGGAATGAATGAATTGATTCCACATATTCAATCAATTATTCCATGGCATGTTTGAAATTTATATACATTGTAAAATAAAACTATGTTTATTAAATGAAAATTAAACCCAATATCACTTACTGGAGCAGGTCCCTAAAATACATAAATGATAATTTATTCAGGCCTTGTTAATACTTCAAAGCAATGATAATAATCTGGCATATTTTAGGTTTTTTCCTTTAGATTAAAAGTGAATCAAGATCAAATATTTATGAAACATAAATATCCTCATGTCTCTTCCATGTCCATGTGCTTCCTTTTTATTATATTTGCTTTTGGAGCTATTCCTCCCCTCTTATCTCTCTTGCTTTCTGCTGGACTTTATGGGCTGCTCATAATAGACATTTACAATACTCCATATTTCTTACTGTGGAATCCAAACGCAGCCAGTCCTACAGACCTTCTCCTAACACACAGCCGTACGTGCTGCTTTGCTATAGGAAGCAGAGCACTTTGAAGAACTTCCCTTTTTTTGATGCATGGAGGTTGAGATCAAGTTGTAAAGAGCAGGACAGCTCTTCAGCAGTGACACAGTCCAAGATACAACCACCACAGTAGTGATCAGAAGAGCCTCCTCTGCTTTTCTGATATTCTGCACCAACACTCTTCCGCTTACGTGAGTGGGAGGACACCACTGCCAAACAAAAATCAAGCCCTGCAGGTGGCTGAAGCTTGCCGTCCCCCAGGGAGCGGTGCCTCATGAAATATTTTGTATAGGAACAGAAGCCCTGAATGTTCGAATGGGCTTTCGGGATTCCCACAGGTAGCCCGTGGCATATGTGCACGCGTCCGTAGGCATGCCAGCAGCTACTGAATGGCCGTCAGCACTTTCTGTTGTACAAACAGTGACCTGTTTGGGGTCCTTGCCATGGACACACTTTATTCCCTCCGGTGCAGGGTCCCTGTTTTACTACGTAATTGCAGCTGACAGCATGGGTTGGTAGTATCCAGCGAACATCCAGCAGCATCAGTCGCAGGGTGATTGACATGAATGCCACACAGGGAGGCTCTTGCTCTGTGCAGGTTTTGGTTCGCAGCAGCATGATATACAATTACTTGTTTACTGGAAGCATCCTGACATCCTGCATCTCAAACAGAGAGTCATTTCCCCCTTTGCCATGGAACTCACCCATCTGAAGCACAGGAAGAGCGAGATGTGAGTGGACAAAGCCGTGACTCCAACACTAGGTTTTTCTGCTGTTTCTTGCACCCTGTGTTTTATTACTAACTAACATTAAAACCTGCAGTCCTTGCTGAGGTGGGGCACCAGGACACTGCAGCTGAGCCACCACTGATCGAGACAGCATCCCGAGTCTGCATTCTGCCAACAACTTGCTTTACCTTGTCTGTGAATTATCATCCAACTTGGCGTGCACAGGACACACAGAGCAGAAACTGCTGTAAGCCTGATAGTTAATCTAGGACTAAAGGAAATTACAGTGAATAGGAAATAAGGGTCAGGACCTCGGGGCAATGGTGACAACTCACCTAGTGTTGCAAGTCCACGCTTGCATGCCAGACTTCAAGACCGTCAAAAATTGGAGAGGGTTTTGTTCTGCAGGGGAGCAAGGGGTTTGGAAAGCATGTTTGCTGAAGGGAAGCTTTGTCTTGTCCCACCGATGGGTGCTGGACCAGACTATATAGTCTAGATTTCTAGTTTCTAGCGTCGCTCTCTTCAGCGTAGGTCCACTGACATTAGGGGAGGCATGTCTACGCTCCATCTGAGGGTCAGGCCAGCTTCTGCCTTTATTGTTTAGCAAAGGTTTTTCCTATTGTTGGCAAATTGCCCTTAGAAAATGAATCTTTTCTCTCCAGGCTTACATGCAACTGAAATAGCTGGACTGACGCAGAAGTATTTGGGCTGATGTAAGCATCACAGAATTATGTAGCTCTAGGATCTGATGCCCCTAAAAATTTCCCTGTAATATTCTTGGCTTGCTGTTAATTTAATGCTGTCTGCCATTCCACATTACAGAGTGGAACCTATATAGAACTATATAGAACTTCCCTGGAAAACAACAGCAGCTATACTGGAGAAGGTAGAAATATTGTTGGAAGTTTTGTGATATATCTAGACTATAGGCTTCAAATGAGGGGTTAATAACAAGTGTTATTCAGCATTCCAGGAAATTGTCAAGATCACGAAGTATTGTACTGACTTGACCTGTGTTACACTGAACTCACTCTTTCCATGTTTCCAATAAAAACAGACAGCAGATTGTTCCAGAACCAGTGTCAAACTTAGTTAAAAATAAATCTCATAATTTAGATGTGTAGTGTATGTACTAAATATATTGCCCAAAAATATGTATCTCGTGAGGAAAGCTATCTAAAATATATCAACCCAGAAATCTCCCCTGGGTCTTATGCAGAATCATGGTTTTCAGTTATGATTCTTAAAAGTTACAATAGTCCTTCCTCACTTGTAAGGCACCTCATGCTATTTGTTTTACTCTGTTTTTATTGCAACACCGAACCAGATTTGTTTCCTTCAAACAAGTCAAGTAAACGACTAATTATAGACCTGTTTCCCCTTGAAGCATTCACATTTGGCATCTGGGAGAACAGCCTCTTTCAGGTACCAGCCAGTTCAGGGGAAGGGTGGACCTGGTCTCAGAGCAGCAGGGTGCTGCTGACGAGCTCTCTTGGACCACTTCAATTCCTCCTCTCAAAACGGCAACCAGATGAGCCAGAGGGCAACTTTAGGAAAATATTTTTCTCTAGTAGCAGTAACATCTGCCTCCTTGGCAGCCTCTGCTGGCAGTTGTGTTGGAAGCTGTGGGTTTGCCCCTGGCCCTGTCTCATATTTACATTGCTGAGAGGTTATCCTGAGCTCCGCTGGATCCTGTTACCTGATTTTCTTTTGTTCTGCCATTTTCCCTCTCTGATGCTTGGCTGCTTAACTCTTTATGGGTAGCGTGTAAAGCAAAAATTAAGTATGCAGCATGAGGCGAAAGGTATTAATTTTAAAGTAGTAACTGGTAGATTTCTTTTTTATTAGAAATTCAGCTTTTCTGATCTGTTTAGCTGTATTTATTTTGCTGCAGCCTAGGCAATTTCACTGTTGCCCTCTGAGCTTTTGAAGGTGCTGCTCTCCACGTTCGTGTCTTCTGCTCTACATCAAATTCTCTTTGGTGCTCTTACTTCTTCTGCATTTTACTCTCCTCTTCCAAGTAACTGATTTTTGACTGGTGCTTCATTTCAGTGCAATAATGTTGTTATAAAGACAATTATAAAATAATCAGCATGGGCATATCAATATTTATTGAAATACTGAAAAAAAAAATTCCACTGGTGATGAGAAACTCCTGGTAAGAACTGACATGACAATATGTATTTCACTGATACAGTAAGAGAACTTCAACTTCAACAAGTAACTCACTGCACATTCTAAGAGTTGCATGGATTTAAATCCAAGGCAGCTGCAGAACATCTGTAATACAAATAGTCAGACTTTACAGATTGTCTGTTTACAAACACAGAACAACTATAATAAACCAGCCAAAGCCAAACCCTTTGAATTTCAGTCTGCTTTTACTAATATGTCCTGTAATCAATAAGGCAGTCAGAAGTAAATGTCTGATTACAAAGTAGTTAACAATTAACATGAGAGGGTTTTTTTGGGGGATTTTTTTGTTTTGTTTTGTTCGCATACTTTGGGGAATCTAGTGGGATTCCTGGAACCACAGATGTGGGCAAATATATGTTAGTTGATCTGAAATTGTTTCCATTAAACTGTATGAAAAAAATCGTTCTTTCCTTCTACATCCTTATTTTAATTCTTTTGTCTTGTGTACACCTGCATCTTACTTTCTGTTAATTCAGTTTGTTTAAGGGAGAACGCTGTTATTTAAATCATGCTTGCATGTCTGCTGTGGGGGATGACGACAGGCGCTTTTGGTTTGCTTTTGGTCTGTACGGCAGTACTGTTCTGTGATATAAGACAGGCATCCAGGAGCCGCAGACACTAGGCTTTGCTGTGTTTGTACCCTATGCATGGACAGGATATTAGAGCTGATTAATACAGGCGATTAAAATAGTGTGCTTTGCACTAATGCAGATGTAATAGCCGATGTCTTTGGTATACAATGTATGAATGGTTGGAACAAAGTAAAAGAAATGCACCTTCTCAAATTCACATGAAACAGAAAAAGCTCTAACTCACATAATTTACAATAGATTTAAATAAACTACATTTAGGATTATGAAGATTTACAGACATTTAATCAAGTGAATGATTTTCATTTGTAAAGACCCTTGTGTGTCCCTGAACTATGTTCCACTAACTTGAAGACATGCTACAGTAAACACATGTATTTGGCTTCTTCATTCTGGCAATATCTTATATAAAGATGAAACCAAAGAACAATAAATTAGCGTCATAATTGTCTACAGTGGAAACTATCATATACAATATAAATAAACTATTCAAAAGCCAGCAATCTTAATGAAAAAATTAAAGCATTAGGATTTTATACAGTTTCTACAAGTGATTGTGCAGCCAATAATCTCAAAAATTAAAGTAAAAATGAAATACCCCTATTGATTTTAGTGTCTCACGACATACAGTAATTAAGTACTGGTAAAATAATTACCAATTTAAAAGAAATAATAAGGAAATCACTGCTCTGCAATTTTATCACAGTTTTTTCCCCACAGGACCTAAAGAATGTAAACACTATGTTTTTGTTAATATTAGAGATTAATACTTTATTTTAAATGTACGTTGATCCACACCTGCACAGTTACCTTTCAGGGTAATGAAATAAGGCAAGACTTAGAACTGTGGCACTACATGTTAATACTGATATCTTCGTTTGGACAGAGAGAGAATTGTTTGTTCCTCTTTAATATTTGTTCTGCAGCAGACTTTGGCCTACATAGACATAGCAGTATCACTCTTCTTTCTTTGCGTAAAAGATGAGTATTACCTAACTTAAAAGAAAAAGTTTCATTAGATATTGGATGTTTGAGTCGAAATTTAGTTTCTTAGTTACTGACAGTTTTAAAGATCATCAGGTGCATCATCATCATCATCATGGCATCATCATCACTTAATTTTTATATTCTTGCATCATTAAACACATTTTTAAAATTTTATTTTTAGTGTTTTAACATCAGTATTTAGTGTCCTAGAAATTTTTTTTTTCAAATAAACTATTTTTTGTGATGGCTAAAATCTCTCCATTTCCTTTGTTTGGAAATGGCCATGAATGTATAGCAGAGCCACATTTTAGCCACTGCGCTAGTTAAATATAAATATAGTTGAGCTGGCTAATGTGTTTTGGAATATTCCTCACAGCTATTTAATAGCTATCTGGCAACAGTAGGAGAAGAGGGATACTGCCTGGTGGAACAACCTGATCGTGTGACAAAACAAACTTCAGAACACAGTAAGAATGCCAAGCCAACAGGATAACGGGCTCTTCCCATCAGCGATTTGCAGGGCTGAGAGACCGCCAGTCAAAAGCAGCCTCCTGGGATTTGGTGGCGACACTGCCTAGCAGGTGGCAGCTCTCTCTTACAGACTGCCGAATGGATGCCACATCATTTATCACAGAAGAAGTAAATGTTGGGTCCTTGGAAGGATGACAGAAGATGCTGTAGATGCAGTTTTGCATCTATTATAACTGTCTCAGAAGTCCTGCTGGACAGTGAAAGAATTTAGTGTGCTCAAATTCCCCACTGCCTTCACTTGGTAATACAGATCAGTTTTTCTTCGCCAAAGTTTCTTCATATTGGCAATCAGCAGAGTTAAATATACAAGAATCATTCTGTTCTTTTTCATCTTGACAATGGTGATAGTATCCACCTGGTAAGTTCCCTTCACTCCAGTATAAAGTCCTGTACAGATTCCTTTGGGGATGTGTAGCATATGATTCACAGTTTGCAATACAAATACCCTGATACATCACTTATTTACTATTAGTATTTGATTATTACATCATTTTGCAAAGTCTTAAAACCACGTTTTAATTAGTGTTGCTTGGAGCAGTTCCGAATATATATATATATATATATATATATTTGTGTTTTTTTCCTTGAAAGCAGAAGCTCTAATGGGTATAATTTATGCTCTCTTTGCATGCAGCATTTCAATGAGAAGGTTATTGCACGGCACATCCCCGTGCAGGTGTTTGTAGTAGAGGTATTCTTCAGCCTGCATACTGATGGCCCGGATTTCTGGTAGTCGCAGGAGAAGCTGCCCAAATTTGTCTGTTTGCTGTGGGTAATTACACATTGTGTAGTCCAGCAGAGCAGCATTCACTTGTTCCTGAACACCTTCCACAAGCTGGAAGTTCTCAAGATTTTTGACATCTAAATGATAATTAAAAAAAAAAAAAAGTAACAACAATTCAGTCGCATTTTAATTCCTGTTTACAAATGCAGTGTTTCACTAAATGGATGTATTTTTTTTTTCCTCCTGACAAAAGCATACTTTACAAGCTGCTGAATATTCAGTGAACCTTTTGCCAACTTTCCTGGGAAAATGATCACAAAAGAGCTTCAGTGGAGTGTCTTGTTGAAATTCTGCATATACCTCAAATCAATTAGACACCAATGGAGTCTGAGCAAGGTCAGCTCTTTTCATAGCTTACAAAAAGAAAGGTTGAGGATTGTTAAAGTAGAAGACCATAATATATTGCTACCAAATGAGTCCCAAGAGGAAGCCCTATCTTTAACCTAGTATGTTACACAATTCATATAATTCTGTATTAATTTTTCTGACCCAAGGTGAAATCTGTGTTCAGGGTATGATGTAGTTAATTCTAATAAAAAGTGACAGGGTTCTTGTTTCTGTTTGACATTTTCTGAATTATTCTGAAAGCCTTTGACTTGTCTAGCCTATGTTAATGAACCATCTGGTACACTCCAGTGACTGCCAAAATAATCTTCCCTACTAGAAACTCTCTAAAATATATATTTCACTGACTAATCATCTTTATAAAATGAAATCATTGTCCTTTGGGTGAAATACCAGATACAAATGGTGCCCTTTAACCTCAGTATGGCTTCTGAAATCCAACACTGATTTTTTTTAATTTTTTTTTTAATTTTGATTTTTTGCTATTGGACAACAGGAGCATTTGCATCAGCAAGGCCGGTACAGTTTGTTCACTCCACCTCTGTTTGATTATCTTCTGTTCCTATGCAGCAAGTTCAAGCTCTGGAAATGCTGGTCAGAGATAAATGCAAGAATATTAACTCCTCTCTGTTTGCTTCCCTGGGTAAAAATTACTCTAATGGCATTGTCTTTTGACATGTCTGGAGAATCCAGAAGTTTTTTCCAAAGCCTGTAAATTAGAGTGCTGCTATAATGCTGAAAGAGTGAAACGATCCAAGTGCTCTTGCTGGGAGAACTTGTTTTGGTTGGTGTTTGATAATCTATCAATCTATCTGTCAGCAGAGCACTGTACCACAGTTTCTTGTAATGCTAAAGCAGGGTGATACTGAACAGAACTGTGCTGCTAGTTCACTCTGAATAAAGACAAACCTTCTCCTCTCTGGATGTTCTTGGAGCGTAGGCGATGGGGAATTTGGCGGAATTTGGTTCATTGTAAATGCCAGCCTTTGATTGGAGGGGAAATGAGTGTTTTCCTTTGCGAAACAGGAACATGTGTTGGTCCCCCAACCCATCAGCAGCCTGGAAGGCTTTGGAAATTGGGTCTCACTGCTCCTTTTCCTAGAACTGCTTTAAATAGAGCAAATATTAGTTCCTGCACAAAACTGTGTGCTCGCACACAAGGGAAGTGGTTGGAGGAGGCAAACTTTTTTTTTCAGTACAAGAGGACAGGAAGGATGCCAAGGATGCCAGTGGCAGCCCTGGGTAGCCCACCCAGCCCTGGGGCCGGAGCTACAGGCCACAGCTCTCTGCAGCCAGGCTGAGCTTCAGCTTCACTCTTGCGTGAGCTGCGATGAGCGGTTCCTGCTGTGGTCATTACTGCCTGCCTCCTTCCTGTCCCAGTTTCACTGTGGAAATGAAGCAAGTGGCTCCCGGATTTGTGCTCCTTGCTTGGGAACTGGGGACACGACCTCCCTCTGAATTTTGCTAGCTGGCTTCAGGAACTTGCTCGCAATACTGAAATTATACTGTCCGCCAAGGATCATCTGACCTTGGGTTATCCAGAGTGAGGAGAACTGGAAACTTCAAAGCTGCTCTGCCTGCTCCCTTAGCTATGCAAACTCGTTGATCCAAAGTATTTTTGCCATTATCCCTGCAGATCTTTGGATAATCATGTTCTCAAGTATTACACTGGCCATTTTCTCAAACAAAATATAGCTATTGATTTTTTTATATACCTACATAAAACTGCCAAGGTATTCCAGGCCGAGTGCAACCTGGTTTAAAAATTGGGTATTTTAAGCATATTTTCATAAAGTTAAGAAAGAAACAGTAATAAATATTTTAAATAGGTTGTTTTCAGATGCAAAACGCAGCCATGAATGAATTGTTAGAATGTAAGAAATTCCCACAGAAAAGAGAGACCATGCTGGAGACTAAACTGTCTTAAACTGCAAGACAAAACGTGTAATAATTTCAGCATCAGTGTTTAAAACTTTTTTCCTGTTAAAAATAACTTTAAACATCAGGAAGGTTTAGAAACTTTAAATTCAAAGTGCATCTTTCTGTTACCGTGTGTTTGTTTTGAATCATACCATGAGATTAAATTGTGCTGACTTCTTAGAAAACCAGGTTCATTCTCATTTTTGCTCTCTTTCTAAATGTTGCTGCGTGGATTATATTTTTATTGGCAACATCACAAAATCAATTTTTACAAAGATCAGGAAGAAACAAAATCTGAGAATCACAAATTTTCTGTATTTTCCTGCAAACCCAGTAAATTCAATGTATGTTTTATAGGGATGCATTCTGTCTCAGGCTGTGTTGATATCATACTTCTCGTCAAAAGGAGGCATCATATTTTATCTGTATTACCCCCATAGAGAGGATCGGTGCCTTCTGGCGGCAGGTGTACCGGTGTGTTGTATGGGTGTTCCTATACGCCCGTTAGCTACAGGGCCTGGCTTGAATTGCATGGAATTTGCAGAACTATGGGGGAAGAAGGTCTGTGTTGGGTTTTTTTTCCCTCATTTCTGTGGACGTTTCTTTAAATACTCCTATGTGGCAACATAAGCATTGAAGTCAGATGTAAAAACAAGTCCAACTCAAACTAACAGTATTTCTGGGGCTTCTACACTCCATCCAGCCTGAGGAAACTCTTTTAATGTATTTCCTGTACACAAGTTCTTGGTGTTTGTGGGGAGGCTCAGTACTTGTAAACAAGATGTTATTAGTTAAGCAGTGAAAATTTTCATGGCTGTTTCTATCCCAAATTGGATACTCCTAGTTCAAATGATTACAGTTTAGGACATCATTACACAATTCATCCGTGCGCAGATCTCTCCAGGACTGCAATTATAACAGTGGGAACGCAGAGGCAGCCTGATGACCAGTTCTGTATTTTGGAGTGAGTCTTCATGAAATAGCCAAGATTTTGTATGTGACTTTTGATAAGTGCTCTCATCTCATGTACATTAACAATAAATACTGCAGTAAAGCAAGAAAGACAAATTGAACACAGAGAGAGAGAGAAGTCAAAGTATTTGTGTAAAGGTCTATTGTCATGTCTCAAGCTCTTGTGTGGTATTTTGCATAGTGTTGAAAAAGAGGTTTCCCGAATGCATAGTTGCAATATAAATCATGTAGTTATTTCTGAGACAGAATCTAGCTCTAATAAAGATGCATAACAGCAGAGGAAAACATGTGAATATTATTTCCAGTAGCTCCAGGTTCTGCAGGTAGAACAAGAAATGCTATGCAGCTTTCACTTCTCATACTTAGTATTTAGCTGATGGTGATACAAGTGTTATTAAACAGTAACTTTGGTTTGTAAGTAGGTGGTTTTCCTGTGGTTTGAGTTTGGTTTTGTTCTCAGTATTTATTATACATATATCAAGGTATGTGATTTCATTTTCCAAGTATTTCATTTTTAATAAAGATTCTTTGAACGCTAACGAGTTAACTTGGTGAAGCACCAAGCAATGCCGGTGCAAGGCTGCTGAAGGCAGTGGTGTACAATGAGCATGAAACCTGCTACTGATGTGTCCAGCACAACAGGCTTTTATGCTTTGGTATAATTCTTCATTCCTGTCTGCTTTTTCGAACTGGAATGTCTCTTACCAATCTTTACATCAGTTAGTAACAATTTAAAGTACACATGTTTAAGCTTAATGCAAGAAATAATTTTCTGAGGTTTAGACGCTTGTAAATTAAATGAGTAGGAATGGGTCCCCCCCTCCCACCCGCACACCCTTTCAATCCTAGCAGCTAGAAAAAAATGTTTTGTGTTGCTACAGTAAGTATCAGTCTCTTATCTCTTCTACTTTATTCACTCAGGGACTAATTACCAACTTTTTACATGAAACAGCCTTACTGTGAGCTCACAGTGGGGCGCACATCTTTTTCTATCCTTACTGGAGAGTAAACCCTTAGGTCTTCTGGAATATATTATATGTTTTACAAGAAACAGCAATTGCTATTCTGTCAAACAAAGAATTTTTGTTCTCTATAGCTTACTTTTAACGATTAAGACAAAAACAGTATTGCAGCGTGTCAGGTTCCGCTCCGCAGTCACAGGAAAGATCCGCCCGTATTCCCAGAAATCCCTCTATTTTGATTAGTTTCTACATCTGCTATAAAGCTGTGCATCAAGCTGAAACTGCACACAACATTCAGCCCGAGGAGAACACTTTTGCATATTTTCCCCCAAAAATGGGTCTGGTCTTTAGAGGGGGAAAATATTTAGGTTTCAGAGAGATTTTCTCCCTCTCATATTCCAAACATGAAATACTGAAAAATTTGGTGTTCTACTAATCTGTAGAGAGTTTCCCTTGGTCTGGGAATTTTGAAAAGAAAAATGAAAGAGAATGAGAGATTTAAATTTGAAAAATAGTAACTCCTTAGGAGCAGCGTAAATATTGCCCAAAGAAAGATGGTTAAATTTTCCAGCTTGCATCTTTTATCAGTAGTTACTCTTTCTACACGAAGCGACGAAGAGGTGTGTGCACAGGCAGCTCGGATGCCTCTCTGCGTTTTGTGCCATTGCCAGTCCTGGTACTGTGAGCACGAATACGGTTGTGTTTAGGCTTCTCTGTGGGGAGAAATTGCTCATGTTCACGAGGCTGAAGACAGCCTTACAGATCCTGCAGGCAATAGGACCCAGTACCAGCTCAGGGTTGAGGTCCCTCTCCTGCAATGGGCTGATGTGCCCCATCATTTAAGGACTCTATTGGAACCCAACTGGCTCTAAAGCTTAGCAGCTCTTTGGAATGACTCAAACATGTAGGTAAAATATGATGTCTTCTAGCCTCTGGCGATGGTATTTTGGCCAGGATGGCCTTTAGGCTCACTCTCCGGGAGGTTTGTCTGTTCTTTCCAGCCAGCCTTCTTGGCCTAATAAGCAGCATTGCCTCTGCTTGGAAACACGATTTCATCAGGGAAGCGTACAACACTCCTCCTCAGCCCAAAGTCCGGGTTCCCGTCAGGGGCTTTGGTGTGAGGCTAGTTCCCATTTGACCTTGATGATGGAATATATTAATTCTGCGGGAGGTTTTTCTCTCAGAGTGGTTCAAAGAAAGGGGATTTCCCAGGACAGAGGTGACGTTACCAAACCTTCCTCTGTTTAAACACAGCTTTTTCCTAATGGTTTTGCCCACTTTCTGCTAGCCCTGCAAACCCTCTGGGTTACAGGGCTGAAAACACAGTAGATTTTTGACACGTGATAAAAAAATTTTTGAAGCCAAGAGTAGTAATGGTTGATAAAGCGCCAATCTCTGAAAATTACCCAGAGTTCTCCTCCACTGAAACTAACGGCAACAACAGCAGTTCCCTATAGCACATCAGTCACCAAGGCAGATATATGCCGTTCTATAGCTAAGCCTTTCTTGACAGACAAAATGCTATAATGAAGGAAGATTTATGGTAAAGATAAGCTCCTTACTGCAAAATTCCCCTCAATTTTATTACAGCGGGGTTGTGCTGAATGTTATTTACTTAGAAGTAATGGGAAACAATTTCTGATAGATGTATTTGTTAATCAGTGGTAAGGTGCTCTATTTAGCACTTCTCAAACCTTGAAAAACCTTCACATTATAACAAGAGAACGACTTATTATTTTCTTAAGGATCCCCAGTCCAAACTGAATGTGTAGACAACTTTTTCCGTCTTTAGAGGGATCCATTCTTGGCAGTTGGTTAAGCTCTATCACAGCACGATGATCGATCTCTGACTGTTTATTACAGTCATAAAGTAATTTTCATTTTCAGTTGAACATATCAGATAGTGGGCATGTTGTTTAGAAAATCTTGATTAAATTCTTCTATAGCGATGTATTTCGTTCACACATAACTATCGGGCAAAAAGTTACATATTTTTAAAGTGAGAATAAGATGCTTATGAAAGAACAAGCTGGAATTCTTAGTCTGAATCCTATTTCATCCCCTCAGAATTCAATCTTTATGGACCTTTGGTTTGTTTCAGAACAACTCCGACTCAACTAAAACATACTTTGGTGTTGTTTTATAGTGGTAAACTTCTTTATACGGTTATTTAAAATATTGAAGTGCTGCCTTCTATTCCAAAAAGACTGTATACTGAGAATATCAGCTCCTGATGTCTAAGAACTGTGCTTATTGACTTCTGTAAAGAATTTTATAATTGCTTTTGCTACTGTTAGCTCTACCATAGAAAGGGAGACACAGGGAAATAAGCTGGATTCCCCTCCTCGTGCATCTGTGAAACTATTTTACTAAATTTCAGTTCTTTCTTGTCTTGCAGTCCCAGTAAAGACAAAGGGCAGCCTAAACTGATCTCTTGAATTTTTATGACTGGTGCAATTACTGAGTCATCACTCAGGAGAATAAAACAGCTTGACTTTCAGCAACTGAGGCTGACTGACTTGAAAGTTACACAAACAAAATCTCCACCCGCTTCTCCTCCTGGCACCCCAGGAGCCAACATCCTTATTACTTTCGAATGAAGCATACGTGATATGGCGGTCATAGAAACACAATAAACCAAGATCCTCCCAGGCCTCTTTTGGAAGAAGAGCTGCTCACAAGTCCTGGCCCAAAGTCCACAGCCAGCTGCACCCTTAAATCCAAAGTCCAGTGGTTCTCACGGAGACTCATGAGGGTGCAGCCCCACAGCCTGGAGGCAGAGGGCTGGTTGGGATAGCTGGGTGATGGAACTGTGGCCCAGCCCAGAAGATGCTGGGACAGACCACAGGCACCAAGTCCCAAGCAGTGACTCCACTGCTGACGCGTCATTTCAGCCATGCCTAAACTCCAGTGCCACCTCACTTTCTTTCACTTTCTAAAGCTTCTTCCACGCCTGGAGTTCTGCCCCTGCTGATGTCCCAAGCTCCTCCAGCTTTGGGTGAGCAATGCAACAGCTTGTCTCTTGCTCATCTGGGATTGAGGGCAGCCAAGGTATTTTAATCCACGCCTAGTATTCACTGTTAGGATTAGGTTCCTCATAAGAAAGTGGCTGCTGCTTTCTTTGAAGACATGACAGAGGAACAGGGATTTGAGCAGCACTGTTGCTCTCTTGTGTCTTCAAGGGAATTCCCCAAACAGCTGGAGTCTCCCACCACATCAGAGGGTGGGCTTATCTATTGCTAGGTACAGGTTGTTCTCCATGAAAGTGTGCTCCACTCTTTGGGTTGATGTTCTGCTGCTGCACCAAAAAAACCCAAAAAACCCTAGGTGATGCTATGTCCAAATTTATAGCCTGCCTTTGTAGGCTGGTGGTGAGGGAACCCACCTGGCGTGGGTTTCAGATTCCTGCTTCCAGGCTTGTTTGTATATTTGACCTAGTGACCACTTAAGGTAAATGACAGATCAACCCTAGAAAAAATGTCTCTATTCCAGGGAAAAATTGTGTAACCACTATCCTGTGGAACCATGGTCATATTGGCATGCTGGCACATGCTGATAAACTGGGGCAGAAGTGATTTAGTGAAGGACTCACAGATGAAATGAGAAAGAACATGAATCAAAACTCATTTTCCCTAACTCCTCACCTAATCCCAGGTCTGTATTATATGCCTGGGCTATAAACATTTGTCTTCCGAATATTCAGTTGGAATAAGCATGGATAAGAAAACTAGTATGTTAATTATCATGCTATCAGCAGGCTTCAATATATATGTATATATGTTTAAATGCAGCCAAATCTACAGCCATAGCATTAGTTCATATCACACTTACAGTGACCAGACAAAAAGTATCACATTTGATAAAAGCAGAAACTAGGCTTCTGATAAGAGTTTAAAAATTAGACTAAATAGTAATTTATTGAACCAAATGGTTTCCCCAGTTAATTTCTGAAACATTGGCCTTTAAAGGAACCGGCTGTCAATGCCTACAATTTGTAGGGGGTGAATTGTTTAAGATGTCATAAATATTTATGAAGTTCTTGGGAATGGTGATAGGGAAATCATACGAAATCCTTGAAGTTATGAACTGAGGCAGAAAGGATGTTATATGCAACTTTCAATAATAGACAGTACAGTATAATGTAGAGAGGAGCAAGAAACAATCTATTATTTATCTGTGAAGATGCTGCATGTTTAGAAAAACAGGAATGAAATTTTCAGAAATATTCACTTTCTTCTAGAAAATATTTGTTCTGGGTTTTGCTTAGACATTTGCAACTTTTCTGAATGATCGGATTTATTGCCCTCATGAGAAGCTTGCACATTATCTATCCTTTCCCTTTCTGTCCTTCTCCTACTACTCAAGTGCTGTTTAAAAACTGGACCGGATTAATCTCAGAAGTATTTCTGCTGCTGCCACTGGAACTACACCAAAGGGTGATATAGTCCTGAAAGAAGAAATATAAATATTTTCTGGAAAAATATCCAATATAAGTTTCTACTGAGGTTAAAATACAGGAGTGCAGCTGCCACTGAAACCCTTTTGAGTAGCAGGCTGTATCCTTTTATAAAGCCCATCTGTCTCTGCAGAATATAAAAAATGCATGATCATAAAAAGCAGCGCTCCTTAGGGGAAAAAATCTCTCTGCACTAATCTTGTAGTCACTTTACAAAACAGTTTTTAATCCCAAATTTGCATTTGATTTTCAGTCAGGAACTTCTGTGGTTTTTGCAAAGTTTTCTTATTCCGTTAGAATAAGAGATGAGGTACAGTTTGTTCAGGTGGCAAGTCCAGACTATGAATAAACCAACGTTATCATATGAAAGAGAATTAAACAGGCAGATCCAAGTGGGGATATATTAAGCCAAATTTAAGCTCCAGTAGTTGAATTTAGCCTGTACTAGATGTCTGGTTTGCCTCAGGATATATTCAGCTTTCCAGCTAATCGACTGATGAAAACTGCCTCAGGTATGATAAAATTTACAAGAGAGCTCAGTCGAATAGCTCTTGTTATAAACACTAGCTCAAAGGCATTCTTCTGGTATTTGGGAGCAGGACTGTATTTGCATTTAATTATTATATTTCAAACTTTTTTGAACTTGGTTAAAAGTATTAGACCAGACAATTATATCATTATAGCGGCTTCCAGATATGAATAGAACTTCAAACCACTTTTTTACTTGGTGAATTTTGTTTGGTTTATCCTTTTATTTAGACCCACAGGACCAAAAATTATCCCAACATATATTCTCTTTAAAAGAAGGAAAAGCAGTTAAGCAAAGTGATATGATGATCTAAGAGGTACAAGACTCTACTATGACCTTCTGTCAACGTAACTGACAAATAAGTTAGTTTTAAGTCTTTTGCACTATTTTGAGATAAGGTTTAGTGTGAGACAATCAACCAATCATCTTTTTCAGACATTGATTTCAAAAACCTTTTTTTTCCTCTTTTTAAAGGCTTTTAAAGACATGATGTTACTGATTTTATGTGCCCCCACTGATGGGTTTTATTTCACTGAACTAAATATCGATGGAACTAATTCTAGTTTAGAAAGATCATGAAAAAGAGAATCACCTCTGCCTGTGTAAAGCAGAAAACAGTAAAAGAACTATTTTCTTATATACCTGTTTTGACATAATATGAACGAAATGCATTCGTTCGATTGCTCAGTCCTGAAAGCACTGCAGTAGAACTGCGGTAGAAACAAGTATGCGACTTCTATTAGGGAAACATTTGAATTTTATTATTATTATTATTATTTAGAAGAGTTCCACTCTACTTTGGGTATTTACAATTATTTACTATGTAAATGTAACTGCAGACAACTCACAAGACCTTTGTATACTCCTGAGGATACAACTGTTCTTCATCTGCGTTGCTTAACACTTTTAAACATGCAAATACGAGAGCTAAAGGAAAGTCCACCTGACAATCCCTCCGGCACCACGATTCCTCATCAGTTACACAGATAGGGTTGAGAAGTGTGGAAATACTCTTACACCTACATTGCCAATATGAGGCTCTTGGAAGACAGTTTTATTTCTCAGCTACCTCCAGTTTCTTGACATGAGCCCTGATTAGAAAGGACTGGGGGTTCTCAGACAAGGTGCATTTGGAACAATTGTGATTGCTCAGTAAGCAGTGCCAGAAATGTCAGCTAAACTCCAGACTTGTGCTCACTGCTCAGCTCAGGCTCAAATGTTTGGTCAGATGTGGATGAAATGTCTCCATGGACAACATAGTCACAGGTTTAACGTGAGGAACATGACAAAGGCTCCTCTATTTGTCTCTGGCTGGGGCTACATGGTGCCGTAAAAAGCTCCTGTTCCCTGCACAAGGGCAGAGGTACTTTTTGGTTCCCTGACACCACATGCCAGAAGAAGAGGAGGATGCACCTCTGGCACTCTGCAACATCTGCCATGATGACGTGCAGAGAGGCTGGGGGAAATGAGGGAGCTCAGCCTCCTGTAAACAGAGGCACTTTTCCTACCCTGGCCAGCCTTACCCTCCCAGAGACATACGTGCCCTCAGGCTCCCAGCAAGGCTCTGCCTAGTCCCTCAATACTTTATTGAATTAGAACATGAATATTGCCTTTAGTGCTTAGGATCTGGAAAGATTTTTAATTTGAGATCCACCTCCACCTAAATCAACACTCACTGGATTAAGGTCAGTTCGAGCAAGATCTCACTGTACTCTTCCAACTAGGGGTGTTTCCCCACCTGTAGGTGGTTTTTTTATAGACAAGACTGTGAATTACCATTTGGAATGAAATGTATGTTCTGTTTTCATTTTAGAGTAAAAGTTATATGAGTTAGTTCTATGAATATTGTAAAAGCAATTTGGATTTCTTACTTTAGAGGTTACTTTTCCTGGAAGTTATGTCCAGGCCAAAAGCAGTGCTTCCCTGTAACCTTGCGGCCACGGCAGATATACATTTGCCAGGATACAACTAGTGTAAGTACTCCTGTGCATACTCATGGTTTAGTTTCATGGAAATGCCCAGGCTTTCAAATTCTAAGGTATCCAGCAACAAACAGTTCGTTTATAGCTGTAAATCACCATAGTTTCAAAATGCCAAAGTAACGACTACCTCCTGCAGGGACTCCTGCCCAGTTCGTGGGGAAATGCCCTGAGATGCCCAATGGCCTGAGCACATTCAAGGCAATACACTCACACATTTACTTTTGTTCTTGCCATTCTTCATTTATATTCACCAATTGGAAGTTAATGATGTGTTCCCAGAGGCAAATAAATATATTTAAACCAAAAACTATACTACCTTTTCCAAATCGTGCATTGAAAAGCCGCTCAGTGCTTTTCCTAATGCACAGTCCTAGGAGCACCTCTGAGTCTGCATCCGTGTGTTTAACAGAGAATTGCTCTGCTCACCTTAACCAAAGTCAGCTTACTTTGACTAGTGAGATTTAGACTAGTTCAATAAAGATTAACATAACTCTTACCATTTCTGTCCAACCAAACCTAATGAGCTTACAGGTAAGCACAGCCCAGCAATACTTGATTTATTTTGATACTAATTTTCTGTGTCAGCTTCGGGTTTAAAGAAATACACAGACTGCAGCAGACAAAAGACAAATCAAGCCTGAACACCTGCAAAAACTTGACATAGAATCCAGCGGTGTGAAAAATCCTAGATATTTGATGTTTCAAATTCAGACATTCTTCATTTAGACCAAAATAACAGACATTTATAATGCACCTTCCTGCTGGTGACTATTTAGCAGCCAGGTGCTCTCGCAGCACGGTACCCTTTATGTGCACAGTAATGAAAGTTTGCTATTGATTTTTCTGTAGCTGCTTGTAACTGTTATAGTTGATACATCAATAGAAAAGGAAAGCACAATGTTTCACAGGAGGCAGAAAATCAGAGAATACATGATGCTGTGACAGTAAATCATGGCATAATCTCAAGAATTGATAGATGGTTACTGCTAACTTGAAACCCATGGCTTTCTCTGAAAAGACTAGCCTATAATCGCCCAATATGTTCTAACAGACTGACTGCCCGTAATAGTGGTAAAGGACACCACACAATGTTTCATCTTCAAAATAATGGTTTCCGTGAGCCAGGTTGTTTTGTTGCGGTGGAATTCATTTTGTGTGTTACTATAGAAGGAGGGAGAAAGAGTGGTTTGAATGCTATTTACACTAATACTTAAAGGTTGTAGGAAAAATATTTTTTTTTGCAGAAGAGCACAGAAGGTTTTTGATTTAAAAAAAAAAAGAGGAAGAGAAGTTGTCATTAATTTTTAACTTGCAAAAGTCTGCAGTTAGTTGAAAAGGAAACACAAAAGAGCTGATTATTCTTGAGATCAAAATATTGGCGCTGTTTTGTCAAGAAAGGCAAATGCAGAGAAAATACATTTGCCTCATCTGTTTCCAGTTCCACAGCATCCTGAAAGGGAGCCAAAGGCACGTAAGTAATTGAAAGCTCTTTCAAGTGTCTGCTTCTCTCTGCCGCATTTTTGAGGGGCACAACGATCTCTGAATTTTACAGTATGCCTAGTGAATATTTAGCAGGAATGTTCTTAATTGCTTTGTTCCCTCTTTACTCCCAGCTTATCTCTGGTAATTTTATCTGGGGTTTTAATTAATTCTGAGGGTCTTTTTTCCCTGTCTCAAAACAGAAAGGGAGGAAGAAACAGAGGTAAGGGTGGTCAGATGGACCATAGTGTGCAGTCCAGATGACACCGCTCCCACAGTAACCTCTTAGCAATGTTCCTCTCTGAAATAATATTTTCAGTGTGCAGTGATCTTTTCCAGCACTTCCCTAGGGATGCGAGTCTGATACCTGTCCTTTTGCATGTTACTGGTGACTACAGTCCCTAAAGCTAAATGTGTCCCAGAAGAGATGGACTTGGACAAGAGGAAAGGACTTTCTCAAGCTACCACTCCCCCAGCCTCCCTCAGATCTGAGCTTGTAGAACAGTCTGTATCATTTATTCTGCTTAGGATATGGGTCTTCCCCCAATGAAAGACTGAATAGCATCCTCTATCTTGTCCTGAGCAGTTCAATGATCTATATTACAATATTTTGGTGCTGGGAGAGAGGAAAGATGCTGTTGTAGTGTCATTCCCCATTCTGATGTAGAAATCTTTCTTGAGATGAGACTTTCCTTCATCTGGCAAGCAGAGGTGTTGTGCAATATGTTTATAATACACATCAAACCCTCCCAGTACTGGAGATGTTACATTTAGGATTTTTGTTATTACTATTCGAATAATCTTATAAAGAAGAACTCTTAAAATATCCATAGAAGGATGGCCATGCACAAGTTAAACTTTTGCAAGCCACATGGAGTGTTTTGGGGCTTACTCTTTCCATTTGTCCCATGCTTGACAGCTCTTCACAGAACCAGAGCAATATGGGGAATCCCTGCTCTGAGAGATTCATCCCATCTCAGTCACAGCTTTGCCAGAGCCTGAAGAGTTTCAGCTTTCACCCCTCTCCCCTCTCCTGCCGGCAGAAGTCATTGGGACACACTCCAAGCCATGAGCTTGGGAAAGACTGTTTCTGCACAGTCCCGTCCTGCCTCCCAATTCATGATCACAACTACGGTCAAGGCTGGGCCAAAAAAGTTTGGTTTTGAATTTTCCTTCATTGTTTCTTTCCTGTTTGCTTCTATTTCCTCCCTCTCCACCTCTGTCTTGGCTTTGATCACACTTCCATGGTTTCTCTTTCCTTCCTGGCCTTTCCCCCCTGTTTTCTTGACTCCTTTCCTATCTCAAGCCCTCTGCTCTCTCTCTGTTCCTCTGATCCACACCACTGCTCTCTCTTCTTTTCCTCGACCACTCCTGGCTCCTGCTCTGCCCACATATCCTCTTCTCTGCCACTCTTCTCCCATCACTCTTGCAGATCCTTTCTTTCCCCCTGGCCTCCTGTTTGATTCTCTGGCTACTTCTTTTGATTGATTCTTTCCAGTATTTCACCTCTCTAGTTTAACCCCCTCAGAGATAGCCATTGCTTTCGTTTCTCTTCCAGTGTCCAATCCTGCACAAGCGCCAAAGCGATAAGAGAAAGAGGGGAACTTGGCACAGTCTACAGTGCATCTCCAATAAACGGCCGACAGCCACCCATACGCAACCTCTCAGGTAAGAGCCTCTGCAATGTGTGTTTTTAACTAGAAGTACATGAGGAGCAGTTTTTAGTCTCTGCTTTCTGGTTTTAAAAGTATTTAATAAGTTGTCTGTCGCAACTGCAAAGTGAATTTAGCCATTATATCCCTTTGGCATGCTCCTCATTCGCTGAAGCATTTAAGCACACATTCAAATCAAGACTGTAGGGTGGTTTTACTGAATCCAAGATTAAGGATATTAATTCATTTATCTATATCTTAACACGTAGCCATTTATTCCCATGTTATGCTGAAAAACTCGAGTAACAAACGTAGCCACTGATGTTAAACACTTCTGCCAACAGCAGCTGAAAAGATTCGATGTAATCCCACACTTTCTCTGTTACATTCAAACTTGCACCCTAAACATCTAAACTGTATATTAAAAATGAAACTGAAATGGTAAAAGTATTCCAAATGTAAATTACATTATTCCATTTAACTATTATATTATTGAAAATATTCCATGCGTAAATGTGGGTTGTGTGCAGGTAATTTCCCCCCTTACAGGAGCTGTTTAAAAGCCACACTTACAAGTATTCTATTCATATGAGAGAGGGGGAAAGTGCAGAGCACACTGATCGGGTTATTCTGAAATCCCCACTGCCTCCACACAAAGGCAGCAGTACAGAATACAAATATTGCTTGGTACCCGTGTTTCTAATTACTTGCAAGATTTGGATCTGACAAATATATGACCTAATTTTCTCTCAAGCATCTAATCCTATTGTTATTTCAAAACCCTGTAAAATAGGCATTTTAGGAAAAAAACACCATGAAAAGAAAAAAATACTTCCTGAAGATGGTTATTCTTTTTTTTTTTCCAAGGCTTGCAGCTGTCAGACAAGCAGACAACATAAACCAGTAACGATCAGGTTGGATCAAATTTGTGCCTTGACTAATGCCGTTGTACTCAACAGTTACATGAGAGGTGAATTTGTAACATTCATTGCATTTTATGAAATAAAATCACAACAAATCAGCAGTGATTATTAAATTTCCTCTATAATTTTGTGTAGTTTATTAAAAAAGCTCAATCAGCCATGAAATGGAAGGTTACCTCTGGAATCCCTGCAAGAAGTTTATCATTCACAACTCCTACACTCAGGACCGAGATGAATGATTAAAGATTTATTTATGTAAAATACTGGTTTAATTCTTGACTATACCTTATAACCTCAGCATTTGTATTTTATTCCTTTTATATTACGTGGGTTTTTTTTTCCACAAAAATACTTGATTGGAGATTTCATTAAGATAGATAACATGTACGATAGACAATGTCGTACTTTCTTTCATACTGCCTGCACAATGTGTGGAACCTGCCTAAAACCTGTCAACTCACTGAGAAACTGTTCTCAGGAGCAAATGGTTGTTTATCAAAGTCATCACTCCATACATCATCAGTTAGCACCTATAAGACATAAGAGGACTGATTTTTAATTGTTTAGCTCTGCCGCAAGTTTTGACTTGTAGTCAAAGTGAAGGGAATGTGTTATGGTTTTGTTTCTCTGGAAAGAAATCGTAAAAAGCAGAGAAATAAAAGAACAGGGCCAAAGAAGATCCACTTTGTCCTGCATGTGCGAAAATGCTAGGATTCACTTCACTTCTAAAAATAATTTCTCAAAAGATGAATTTTCAAATTCATCCCTCATATGAAAATACAGCAAGGAGCTACTTTCATGTTGAGTAATTTATAAGGGAAGGATCACGTTTCCTCAGAATCTCTTAAAGATATTTTAAATCATATTCCTTTTAGCAATGGTCTGTATCTGTAGGTATTGCAGACAACATCGTTTCAATTTGGTTGTACCTTACATAGTATCTTTAATACTCTGGATTTCACCACTGTTTACAGAGATAACTATTGTTTTCATTTACCAGATAGTTGAGATACCCTCTAAAGAGACTTCAAAGCTCCACAGTCAGTAATGGAGTCAGAAGCAGAATTAGAGACAAGAGGATTGATTTCTCTGTTGGGCAACGCTGGCTCCGTGAAAGGAGAACATCCCTCATGAGATGATTCTGAAACGAGGTTTCGTTCATATTCATTTGCTTTTCTTTCTCAGAGGATTAAAGTAGAAAAGTGAAATAGCTCTTCTAGTGGCAGAGTGGAGTAGCCTGGCTGCTTTGCTCGAGATCCAGAGAAGAGTTAAATGTTCCAGGATCAGACTGATTATCTAACTGTTCTCCTGTCCCTCATCATCTCTAATATCTCTAGTTTCCAAGGCAATGTGGGACATGCAGCAGTGAGGGACTATGTAAGATTGCTGACAACTGCTCACATTAGAAGTTATCAAATTCAAACTTGGCAAATGGAGAAAAGTTTGTAAAAACTATGAAATTAGGAGATTTACAATAAATTTAAATTTCTTGCCTATGAAATTTACTTTCACTGATTTGGGGACAAGAAAGGACCCATATAGATATCATCATTACCTCCTTCAGCCTTCTGCTCAATGCAAGCCATAGATCACCATCCAGCAGTTGGACATCAAGTCTATAACTTTTGATCGAGCTATATCATAATAATTTAGAGAAACAGTCATCTTGGTTTCAGATTTCAAGAAACAGAGCCTCCATTATACCGAGAGATGAGGTCTTCCAAAAGACAATGATCATCAACCTTTAAAGTTGTCTATTTGTAACACAATTAATTCCAAACTAATATTAAGTTTAATAAGGGAACTGGGCTTGTTTAGCTTGGAGAAGAGAAGGCTCTGGGGAGACCTCATTGTGGCCTTCCAGTACTTGAAGGGAGAGTATAAACAGGAGGGGGAGTGACTGTTTACAGGGGTTGATAGTGACAGGACGAGGGGGAATGGTTTTAAACTAAAGGAGGGGAGATTTAGGTTGGATATTAGGAGGAAATTTTTCACTGTGAGGGTGGTGAGGCAGTGGCCCAGGTTGCCCAGAGAAGCTGTGGATGCCCCATCCCTGGAGGGGTTCAAGGCCAGGCTGGATGGGGCCCTGGGCAGCGGCTCTAGTGGTTGGCAACCCTGCCCACAGCAGGGGGGTTGAAACTACATGATCTTTAAAGTCCTTTTCAGCCCAGGCCATTCTATGGTTCTATGATTACATAGCTAATCCTGCAAATGTGTTCCCATTGACTTCCATGGGATGTGCACACGAGCCATTGTTTACTAGATAAAACTTTTGCAAGTACCATGTTGCCTCATCACATTATGTCTCAATTACCACAGCATTTCTTCCTTTGGCCTTGGCAAATGGCACCGCCAAGATACCCTTCCAAGCTCATTGTTTCCCTTTCTTGCATCTTCCCTTTTCCCTGACATATCAGCCCTAAATTGTGTTCACTTCAAGGCCTTGTGGCTGTTCTTTCTTTACCTGTTGTCAGTCCTTCAGTGTCATGAGGTCGTCTCCTGCCTCTGACTTCCCTGCAATGCCACCGCCCTGTCCCACTCACCACCTTTCAGACCAAGTACTTTTCTGCTTTCTCTGCTCTGATTCTCGTGCTTAATATGCCAGGCCTCTTTGTCAGCCTTCTTCATATTTCCTCTCAAAACCTTTTGCTGTGACATTTGAGACAAGCCTGGGTTGTAGGTGTGCTAGAATTGTGCCTGTCATCATTGCATTGTCTGCCAGTCAACACCCGTTCATCATCACATATGTCGATTTTATACTTTCAAGGAGCATTTTAAAATATCACCTGCCATTAAGGATTCCTAATCACAAATTAAGAAATGCTACTGTTAATAAGTTTGTCACAGTGAAGGTATCACCCTAGCTAGATGTCTTATCCTATGTTCTCCGGTTTCATCCCCAGCCTATCCGTAAATGAGACATTCATTTCAAAAAAGTCTATTTGAAATACAGCCAAAAATAATCAAGAATCAAAGGGGGCAAATATTTTTTGAGAAATTAGTATGTGGAAAAATATACTTAAATAAATCTTGTTTTTATCTATTAGTGAGCTGTCAGCTAATAATAAATTATATTCAGTCCCTCCCTTGTTATAAATACATATTGATTAGTTTTAAACTCTGAACTTCAGAATGAATTATATCTGGTCATTGCTAAACTGCTCTCTTCACTAAGAAAAAAAATCCCCAACACCTATTATACAGCATTTAATTAAGACAAGCATCAGCTTTATGTACCATTATTTGCTTCTGCCAAATCTCTATGGCATAAATATTGAGCAGTCACATCTCCTGAATACTAATCGATCCTTCCTGAATTCCAGATGACTACATAAAGTTTAGGAAATGTTTCTTTGCCAGTATTATCCTCCAATGCTTACTGTAGTTGGACATTAGGGCTGAGAAATGAGCCTGGATTTGACAAGTGAGCAGTAAGTATTTTTCTGGATTCAAATGCAATGTGGGGAAGCCTAAAGAAAAGCCCTGGCTGAATGCTAATGGTAGAGAACCCCTCGACTGCTCGCTTACTGGTGTTCACCGGGTGCAACCTTACAAGTACACTTGGGTAACGGAATGGATCTATATAAGAAAACTGCCAATGGTTTTAATGAAACTACCTCATAAGAACAGCCCGGTTATAAATGTGTATTATAAATAACATCTATATAAAAAAAAACAGGTGTAAAAGTAGTTGTATATTTGCAAACTACCAAGAGTAAAAACAGCCGGAGTGACCATTTTGAAGATGACTGCATTAAATCCGCAGTACTGTTTGTTACTCCAAGTCAGCAGTGAACACGTTTGTGATGACAAGTCTGTCCCTGGATAAGTGCTCCATTACTGGCTTGCATTGGCTTGCTAAGGAAGACTGTCATGCAATCCATTTCATTTCCAGTTCGCAGCACCTACTTCAGCTCCTGGGACTGGGGGTGCTTTGTGAAGCAGTGTTATCTGTGAGCTTCTCAGTATCCTGCCAAAGAACTCCCATTTTACAGGAAGGAGAAAAGAGTCCCTGGAAACTACAAACAGCTCACACCAACCCGATGAAAGCGTGAGAATGGCCATGTTGGCACTCTGGATCATGTAGACCACTGTTGCATCTTTGGCAGTGAGCAGGAGCAGATGGCCTAGGGAATGGTATAAGAAGAAGAAAAGGACGGAGTTATGCCACCCAGGAGCAGTCGCTCAGGCTCCAGCAGCTGGAGGTTAGCAACAGCCAGATGTATCAGGTTTGGATTTTTCTTTCGCTAAGTTCTCCAGGTGACTTTGGTAACCACTAAAACTTTCAGCATCCTCTGCATCTTGGAGCAAGGGGTGCCAGAACTGGATAATATGCTGCGTTGAAGAATGAACTTTGGTGTTTTGAGACAGTCACCTGCTAGTTTAATTAGTTTAGTTCTGATACTGAAATATCAGAATGAAGGGACGAAGAAGCTTTTCAGCTAGAACTGGTGCAATTTTATCAAACAGAGTGTATAAAGGCAGATCTATATTTGTTGAAAGTATAATGGAAGTATTAGGAAGGCTGCAATAAAGATCCACAGGCCAGAATTTGCTAGGCTGTGCTTTTATGTCTGTATTACACTCAGGTGTCTATAATCCTGCAGGAATTGGTTCTTGCCTAATTTTCCAGTCTTGCTTCCTCTTTTCCTTTTGGTCTGATGAAACCTCGTGCCTCATTAATTCCTTAATTTCATTCTATTCTTTTTGTTTGTGTGCCCTTAAGCACCACAAATACTAACAAAATTTAATCAATATTCCTTGTTATATTACTTCCAGCTGATGCTTATAGACTTCTTTTCCTATCTGCATACATGATCCCCCAAATTAAACCTTTAGCAAAAACTCCGGAAGTGAAAAATATGTACAGCCCCATTTTTCATCATTGTTTGCTGCTGCATTTTTTTCTTTTCTGTGTATTTATATTGCAAGCTAACTGAGGCAGAAATTCTGGCTAGTCTGTAAATCTGATAGATCAATAATGTTACATAAAGTAAATTTAGAAATGCAATGGCTACTTTAATTTTTTTTCAGCTTTGTTGCATAACAGTGTGGATGTGAGTTACTGGAGCCAGGTGAAGCTGAGCACTGGCAAGCTTTGTACTGCTGCGTCTTGGGTGCACGTTTGCAGGAAGCTCCTTCTCGTCCTGTGAGTGGTGAGCATCGTCTGCCTTGAAAAGGCTTCATTTCAGCCTGCTTCATCTGCATGAAGCTCTGAACAGGCAAGTTTATCTTCCAAAAGTTCA
Organism: Pterocles orientalis; assembly: GCA_011057875.1. Classification (NCBI taxonomy): domain Eukaryota; kingdom Metazoa; phylum Chordata; class Aves; order Pterocliformes; family Pteroclidae; genus Pterocles; species Pterocles orientalis. The sequence continues at coordinate 350,667 of WKFP01013852.1, forward strand.
AATGGTGGAGCCCAGTATTGCCAATACACCTCCCCATCTCAGCTCTGACACTTTAGGGAGAATAATAGCAAGGAAAGATTAATTTGCTAATATTCCTCTTACTCAACAGAAATGGGAATGGAGTGTTGCAGATCTGGATGGATTTCTGATGAACCCTTAAGGTTGTGCTTTGTTTGAAAACGAGGTTTGGGTTTTTTTTCATTGTTGTTTAAGCAGGAGCCCATTGTTTGCTATCCTCAGCGATTAGATGTTTACCATTTCTACAGGACCCTCTTGTCTCACGTTAAGTGAGATGTAAGACCAATAGTGGCTCTGCAATTATTTGCCCATTGATAAAGCCTTCATTTCTTAAATGAAGTACATTTGTCTGTGTCCTGGCAATGATAAGGGAGCAGTACCAGTCAGCTGATGCCTAGTCTAGCATTTAGCTCCACAGGCAGACAAGTGCCTGGACATGGGTCAAATGATGTCTAACTTTCTTCCTATTGGCATTTCACTTTACAAACTGCTCTGATGGGAGGCTTGACAAATCATCCTTGCTGAGTTCAGATAATAAAAACAAGCAGGACAAATGGGAAGCTTTGGTAAAGAGAAAACGATGGCTGGTTTCAGGTTAAGTGACCTGCCTGTGAAGCTACCAGATGGCAAAACGAAGGGATCTGTTGCATCAGAAGACGATAGGAAGTAATCAATGTAAGGCACTCATTTGGGTTTTGAAAAATCATTTAAAATTTAGACATTCAGCAAATTTAATTGGTGAAAAATCAATCTGAACTTTATTCAGTGATAGGAAGCAAACAGAAGAAGCAGTGAGACAAATTTTAGCTCCAGTAAAAAGAGTGTGGAGCTCTCTTTGGCTTTAGTGAGGCCAAGATTTCACCCCAGTGGAGTGTGCCAGTCTATTTCAGCCCCAGAATCAGAGAATTCAACAGGACACATGGGGTGAGGTGTGTTTGGGTTTTGTTTGGTTTTTTTTTTTTTAATTTCTAATTCTGATTTATGAGAAAGAAGGAAAGAAAGAAGAGTTTCCAAATTAACGTTAAATTTGGTATCGAAAATTTAAAGAGGCTGATAAACTGACACATTTGCTTTTTCTACCTGTAGTGTATCTTGATTCAAACTAGCAATCATTAAAGGTGAAGAAACCATTTGTATTTATTTTTAGGCCCACTTTTTGATGATGTGTACTGTGGGCTATACTAGTTATATGCTATTCAAAAAATTACTTGTGTTATTACTCTGGGATTGGGGTAGAGAAATTGCATTACCCTCAATTCGGTTAACTTTGGGAGAGCCAGATATATTTATCCTCATTCAGTGGTAAATTTGACAAACAGTTATACAACTATGTGATCAGCATCTTTCTCTGATGTGGTCTTTCCATGTTTTGGACATAAGTTCCTAAAGGCAGAACCTGTAGAAGTAGTGCTAGAAGTAAACAGGTTTAAGACTCAAGTATGTCAGAGTTTTCTTTCTCCTTTCCCAATTTTGGAATCTGTGTCTGGTCACTACCTTTGCATCAACTGTATGATTATAACTGCTGAATTGTCATGGCTCTATCTTCTTTTTGCTTCAAAGAAACCTGTCAAATGCAACAAAGTAGTCAAGAAAATCCAGGTTCACCTATCTCTTGAGCTACTGATTTTTTTATCTGATTGTGGAAAAAAAATTGGCTGGTATACCTGAGTTAAACTGTGGTTTGGTGCATTGATTACCTTCACTCCCTTGGTTGGAATTAAGAGGAGAATACCTCTAAATGTGAAAAAACAAGAACAATGCCCCTACCAAAAAGGCATCATTTGGGGTTTGCAAATATGACGTAAACCTCAGTGAAAGAAAGGTTGGCAAGGATAATTACTATCAGAACTGATGTCCTGATTTACTTCAAAGCCAACTAATAGCTCAAGGTAATTGAAATGGAGAGTGATAATAGAAATTGCTATTTCTAGGCCATCTAAACAGAAGACTTCTTTCAAATAAATCATGTTGGTAGATGGATTTCTCCTTTGCAACAAAACGCTTTGGCTTCAGAAGTCCAGCTCATCTTCAAATAAAACATTCAGTCGGCATCTAGTGTATCACTTGCAGCAAAGACAGACGTTGGTACAGAATTCAGACATTTCCATTAGAGATCAAGTCTGGGAAGAAGTGACTAGACGATGGCTTAGCAGTTACACCTACACAACCAAAACTGTGGAGGGCAATTTTGATCGTGAGACCTGTTTCTGTTTGCTTTCCTGTGATCTCAGCTGTCAATTAGACGGGTTGATTTGTGTGGTGCAGTGAGAGAGTAAAGCAACATGTGTTCATGTGTAGTGAGAAGGTACGCAGCAAGGGAACTGCCACAGATCGCTGACTCGGAGAAAGACTGTGATTCTTTAAGGGAACCCTGATGGACTAGTGTAGTAGATCTGTAGATCACGTAAGTAGATCAGACTAATGTGGTGGAATTTAAATTTAGTCCAGACTTCCTATGTTGTAACAGAGTAATTGACTGACAACCGACAGTGCAGTGAAGCTGTGACGAAAAGGGTCTCGGCTAGTGGTTTAACGTCCTTATGAGTCAAGGCTCTTGTTAGTCTAAAATACCCCTAGTCCAAGCCATGCACAAGATGGTAACCTCCAGTGTGGTCATGACGATTATGTTGCTTGTAAGGACTGATTTGTTCTCTGACTCTTCAATCTCTGGGAGCCGAAATGCTGAAAGACTGATTCACCCGACCTGGTTATCTGCTGACAGCAATAGTCCAAGTGTGATGGGCTTGCTTCTCTCCAGAGATTGGCAGTGGCTGGACAGAAGGATGGCGTGAGGAATCACTGAGGGCAGACAGACAATCCCTGAAGCAGGAAGATCCATGGACAGGAAAGGAGACTTATGTACAGAGAGGTAAGAACTGTAGCTGTAAAGAGGCTTACTTTTTATAACTGAGGGAGGGAATTTAAAACTTACCTAACTCTACATATATTAATGCTATATAGAACTAAACTGAAGAGATTTCACACTTGAGAAACTAGTTACCAAAGTATACTGAATAATTGCTACGTCAGCTGCATTATGATGTACTTGGCAATGTACAGCCTGGATGGCCGGCTGGAGAAAGGAGCCGAGCTCCTGTGCCTGGGTGCATCACTCGCTGGAGTGGGTATGTGCAGTATGACTGCACTGCCAGCCATAAAGGCTACAATCATATGCCTCTGTCTGAACTTCAGCAACATCTTCTTTAATGCTCCTGTCAATCAAAAGCATCTTCCTGTATAAACTCTTGGAAAGCTTTGATGAGTAGGTAACAAATTATTGCCTCTTTAGCAAGCAAAACTGATATGACTTAAATTGTATTTTGAAAAATTTTTGTAACTCTTTTGGGTTTTGAACATTGTTTTACTGTTAGTTTACTAAGATAATCACTTTGAAATATTAGGAACAAAGGCAAAGTTCTTTGCCACCTTGTGAAGAGACAGACAATATGGTACAGCTGTGAATAGCAAACAGCTTTACAAAGCAGCCTCGTGCTCGTACAGTTAAAAAAACCCAAACGGCTTCTTCTCAATAAATTAATTCTGTGGATTATTGACTTTGTGTAGCCTTTGAGAGGCTTTATCTTAGACATTTACTTTTCAACCAAGCACTATACTAAATAATAGAACAACGTTTTATTGGTTTGATTAACACTGTGGCATGAACATCCTTAGAAATGTAAAGAGACTGGTATGTCTTGAAGCGCTTTTTATTCCCTTAAACATTACAGGACCAGACTTTCAATAACAGCCGGCTGAGGTTTTTGAAATATTTTTTTATTAAGTGATATACTTTTGGCATTGAGATCAGTTTTCTGTTGAGATGCCTAAGAGATGTAGATATGTGTCAAATGCACCTAGGTACTTCGGTACAATAATTGCTCCCAGTTATTTCTGTAGAATTTGATGCTTAGCTAGTTTTGACAGCCTGCCTACCAGTGTTGTCAGGTGCTTCAATGTCTTCAAAAACCTGGCTCGCTTTTAGGATATGAGGCTGCTTATTAACTTCAGCCAGACAATCCATTCATACTTTTGGGCACAAACTTAAGTACTTAGCTGGAAAGGGTATCTGTGTTTTCCATTTCTGTTTTGTCATCCTTTGCAGTATGCATTTGTCTCAGTCCTGTGGGTCAAGAGGTAACATCTTCGCAGTTTGTTCTTTGCAGAATAACATCTAGCTGTGGCTATTACCAAATCGAATTCTGCAGTGTGCTAAATAATGAACTAATCATTTTCAAGGGTGTTGAACCTTTCTTAGCTTTTACATGCAAGTGGTGTGACTACAAGGCTCCTATTAGCAGCAGAATTATCTCTTTTTATAGTATCATAAATAAGTGAAAACCTGGATAACCTGGCTTGGTACAAGCTTGCAAGGTATTCCTGCCCAAGCGCTTCAGTACCTGGCAGAATTAGAAGAACTAAAGGTGTAAGAACAATTCCTAACTAAACGCAAAGTACTAGAAGATCTGATGAAAGCGATCAAACAAAAAAGCCACCTAAATGTGAGAATTTTCCAAATGCACTTCACTTATTCAGCTAATTTAAAATATCACTGAACTGAGTTGAATTCTCTAAATATTTTATCAGAGGAAAGCTACAGGCTCTTTAGATGTTTCTGTGCTACTGTCTAATGACTGAAAAACCTACTTATTAGGAATTAGGAATTAGGATATCTGAATTCTTGTTATTCGTCAGATTGATTCGTAAATCATAATTTCTGGAACAGATGGCTTGCTTTTCCTTCTCTGAATCTAAGATGTGGAAAGCGATGAAGCCCTGAATCCAAATGTTAATAGTTACCTGGGAAATCCATCATCTCTTCCTGGGATTCAGAATGAACGAACTTTATAACAGCCAGTTCTGTTAGCATTGTTCTGATTTTAAAAGAATTCTTATTTTTTTCTACATGTTGTGTGTCCTGTACTTCTGAAGTATTGATATTTTATGCACCATGTACTTAAAGAGAGCTTAACAGAAAATTTTCTAAATTCTATAAACATCACATGGAGGGATATATTTAAGATAGTAGTTGACACTTCACAGTGTAACTGAAACTGTTCCTTTTAGTCTAATTGCAATTGGATTATAATAATTTATTTGTAGAATTTTATTCCTTTACAGAAGATTTTTTTAAAACTGAAAATTAAAGAAAAACACTACTAAATGTCACCACTGATGATATTTCTTTCATTGCCGTGCTTGGCTCAACTGTTCAATCTCTCTGAAGACAAAATACGTTTTGAGTAAAACAGGAGTGTTGGCTATGGAGGTATGGCTGGATCTGACCTTATTTATGTCAACTGTCTGCCAGTAAATAAAAATTCACTTGGCCAAAGTTTATTTAGACCAGCTTTATTAAGTCAACAAACTGCAAACCTGAAAAATCTGTTCCTATAAAGTCAATAGGAATCCATCTCCCTATGCCTTTTCTTATTCCTGGCACCGGTGATTTTTCTTGACTGATTCATGGCAGAGCACTGGTTTAGCTAATCTGTCTTGCATAGGTATCTTTCCCATTCTACGTCCTCTCCACGAGCACAAAACAATCTTCCCTCTAAAGCTTATTCCCTAGCCAGATTTGTCATAAAGCTATTATCATTAATTTGCACTTTAAGACTTCCTTTCACTTTTTAAAAACGATGAGATACATTCCTGATTTATGGGTTACGATGTGACAGCCATCATACGCAAAGAAGATTGTTTATACTTACCACAGATGCCTCTGAAAAAGAGGCATATTTCAACCATATCCCCACTCCATCTGCTTTACATAACTATAGGCAATACCACAGAAAAACATGGCAATCCGTACTTTCCACTGTTCTCTAGAATTTCTAGCAGAATTGTAGCCTTGTTCTGGAATATTCAGAAATCACATACAGAAATACAGAAAGCTTCTAACACTTTATTAAATTCCAGAGGTTTTAAGGAGTCATTTCCATAGAAATCTACTTTTAATCCTTATACATCATTTTCCTGCAAGTGGTAATTAAAAAAGAATCCTCAGATTACTGTGAACCTCATTAAATATATTTTAAAATCATGTTTTTCAGGAAAAAAAAAAAGAAAACCAAAATATTTTCAATGTTTTTAGAAAAAAAAAAAGAAGAATAACACTATTGAGTAAGGTATGAAGAGTAGAGTGTACCTACCTAAACTAAACAGCACCAGGAATTTGAGACATACAAATTCTCGTAGATCAAACTGCAGGGAGCGAAGCTTTGCTACTAGTTCTTGTGCATGGCTCATGAGATTGTTGAGGGTGGCTCCAGCTTGGGATGCTATTACGGAATAATCCACCTGCAAAAGAGAATTGTGTTTCTGCCTGGTTGTCATGCCCGCAGAACTGCTTTAGAACGTTTCAAGCAGTCATATACAACCAGGATACTCCTGGATAGAAGAATCACTCTCAATTTAATGATGTTCTCAAGATGATTTTATATATAAACCTATTATAGCACAGCAGTATATACTGAAAATATTATTAAACCATGTATCTTAATGGTATGTCACATCATGGGAAATGGTCCAGTGTCCGTAACTTGGCCAGAAACATCTATTCAAGCCCAGAAACCTCAGTGTATTCCCACAGGAAACAGAGGTATTGTGCGGATGGTTTCTGTTCTCCTTAGCTACACACCCCGGGCTATCCTTCAGTCTTGGGTGACATCCCCACTGCTTGCACGCTGGAACTTTTCTGGCTAATGCCAGTCCCACGAAGGGGTTGTTTCCCTGCAGACGATTGTACCAGTGTGGGGTGGTGACCAATGGAGAAGTGCTGGGGTACCGCAGCCTAGGAGAACGCTGTGATGCAGAGGTGAAGTGCAGGGACTGGGGCTGGGATGAGCTGGCTCTGAGGCTGGGCTGGAGGCTGTGGGACCAGGCAGCTGCAGTGTGGAGCAGGGTGTGACTGATGGACCGGGAGCTGGGCTGATCTGAGCAACTGCTTCAGCTGAAATGCCTTCAGCTCAGTCCTGTGCCGCTTCCCTGGGAAGTGGCTGGGTGTGTTGCTTGCTCCTGTGTTGAACTGTTCCTGGCCAACTGCCTGAGATCTGAACGGCTTATTGACGCATTTAAAAAAAAATATTTTCTTGCCTGTCTGGTCTAATATTAAAAACTTTTCTCTTTTAGGATGCTCCATAACAACAGGGAAATTACTAACCATGCTTCATGTAATCACCCATAAGAGAAGTCTGGCTTTAAACTCAGGCTAAGCACAATGGCAAGAGCACACTTTGGGTTAATGATGTGTTTAAAGGTATCGGTGCTCTAAACCCATCTTTAAGGTCTCCCACAATAAAGCAGTTAATAAAGAATAGTGAGGTATCACCAGAGGAAACAGACCAACACTGCAAAATTTTATTTTTCCAGGCATTGATCCCTTAAAATATATTTTTAAGAAAGATGTTAAGGAACATGTATTTTGAAATATGCTTTCTGATTTTTAAGACTGTTGAGTTGATTTTGCTCAAGTGTAAACAGCAGTAAAGCAAGAAAAAAATGGAAATATTTTAAACCTGACAAAATTTCAGCCAGAAAACATAGAGATATGGCTGAAAGGAACTAAAAATAACGCCTCCTGGTGATGACCTTAATATAGGTTATGACTTTTAATAAGGAATTTTATTTATATGTACTCTTAGTGGCCCAAGACATTGATTGAAGGCAACTGTACAAGAAAAATGAAGTTACACTTTCTGTATGGTTGTTAAGAATAACACTGCTCCAGTTCTGCAAAGCATTTAGAGTTGTACTTATGGTTAATTAAATCAATGGATTATGCTTAAGCATCCTGTGAGGTAGGTTTTATTGCTCTCTTTTACAGCTGGCAGAACTGAAGTAGTGACATGGAATCACTTACTCAGGGCCGAAGAAGCTAGGATCTAGTCTCTGAAAATCCCAGCCAAACCATCTTTCATAAAGTACTTTCTAGTTCACCTCTCATCTCTCTCTCTTTCTGTATATGCACTTATACATAATTCTTTATCTATAAGTACATATACTTATAGAAATAATATTTTTTTAAAAAGTAACACACCTTGAAGGCTTTTTATTCAAAGAGTGGTTTAACACAGTGACATGATTCAATCACTTCATATCGAGAAACTGGTCACATATAAATACCAGCTTTCACAACTTAATTTCCCTTTTGTAATTGTTAAGGGGGAAAAAAGTTCAAAATCCCTCACTGAGGTTCCAGTTGTGAGGGAAATATACTACCCACTTCATAATAAGAAGTTAAGATGTCTGGATGTCAAGAATATCAGTGGCCTTAGCGCAGCGATTATGCCGTAATGGAAAAACCCAGTAGATGCCTGGATCTCCCACCATCCCTCTACTGGAGAGCTCTCAGGCAACTTGCTGCTCTTTCAGGTGCATTTAATATTTGCAGCACCAGCAAATTTGTCTGGGAGGCAAGTCCTCATCTGCCACTCACCAAGAGCAGGCTGTATTAAATTTTTATATTTATTGACATTTCATTACCATAATTGACTGCAGTTTGTTCTCTAGTAGAAGGCACAGGGCTGCCTCCTAAGCAGGAGAATTGGTCCCTTGAGTAGGATTTGCAATTAAAAACAATGCAGAATGGATTTTTTTTTATTGTGTAAATATGATGAGTTGAATTTTCAGCTTTAACTAGAGAATACTGGGTGTGCAGAAGGCTTTTTTCAAGAGTGAGCAAAACTATGAGTCAGTGGAAAGAGGACCCCCGAAGGTGTCAATCAGTTTATACAAAATCAACTGTGCATGAAAAAGCCTCCATTAATTTCTATTCTGAAAAAATAGTCACATTAAAGAGTATGCTGTCCTACCTGCTTTGTCCTGTGTGCAGAAGTTGATACGAAAAGGTATATTTATTCTTTTACCTTCCCATTCATGATTAAAAGTGCTTTTAGAAGACAAAGACCAAGACAGCCTGGACCTTGAGCAAAATGCTCAATTGAATACTGAGGTCTTAGCATTTACTTTATATCAGATCATTAATTTCATTTGGTAAGATCAAATCCACAACTGAAATAAATGATTCTTGCTTTACAGTCGATTTTGACGTTGAATATGGCATTTTTGAAAACGGACGCTTTGGTGAAGCTTCCGCTTTACCTAATTCAGAAGTAAAATGATGGGTGTAAAGTTATGGCTGCACGGACAAACGGAGGTGTGAATTCTTCACCTGCGGGTACACAGTGCTGTTCTGTGTGATGAATATAGTAACAAAGAAGCAATGAGAGAGGCTTAAACGTAGACAGAAGAGTGCTGAAGAATTTACACTGCTGCTTTTTCTTGCCATTCTGGTTTGTTTAATGTTAGTCTGGACTTTGCTATCTATGTCACACTGCAGGCTGTGCTGTATACCATTTACTAACTGAAGTGCCCAAGTCTAAACCTCTGCTCTGCTGTCACCTAACTTTGTGCTCGAAGTCCTCGCAGCTCCCCGTCCCACCATCCCTTTGGGTGCCAAACTGGCTCTAGGCATGGCCAGGACTACCCAAGTCACGACAGCGGTAAGTACCTGTGTGTCCAGCTCATGCTACAGCTCTTTTTAGATTTATGGACTATGTGGTTTTCATCTACCTAGGGCAGCAAAAATACCAAAAGTGGGATTTTCTAGCAGGCCAGAGACCGGAGCTACCAAGATATGGGAAGTCTGGGATTAAAATCTCCAGCCCAAAGAGTGCATGAAATAAATAAGTCGATAGCCTGGCAATTGGCACATCTTTCTGAAAGTGAGAAATACCAGGTTTCTCCAGGTAAATCTGGCACATCGTGTGAATATCTTCTGATCATGACTACTGGGCAGGAAGAGGGGGACCTTTGGCTTGGTTTGGAGGGGAAAAATTTGCTTGGTGCTTAACTCCAGAAGCGAACTTCCAGCTGGGAATCCCAAGTAGAAGAATGTGCTTAAGTCCCTGGGACAGGCAGCGTTCATGTCATACCTCTCTCCTCGGCATTTCTCAAGGCTGCCTCTTACAGTTACTGCCCAGTTTGCTGCTGGCCTTCTCTGCTCCCTGCACGGCACAGATAAGGGCTGGGCAGATGAGGCTGCAGGCTCCGGGAGAGGGCAAGGAAGTACAGAGGCACTAGCAGCAAAGGGAACAAAATAAAAAAGCTGATAGTATTAGTAAGAGGGTCGTAACTTCAATGGGATTGAAGAAAGACACAGCAATACCGTGTATTTTTTTAAAATCCTTTTCTTGATGCAGTTGAGTGTGACTCAAAAGTCCAAATTCCTTTAATGTCAGCGCAAGCAAGTTTGGCCAGTGCTGAGTGTTTTATGAAAATTCTACTTTAAAACAATATCTTATAGTAAAGTACTTGGAGTTCAGCAGCGTTTAGAAAGTCAGCTACCAATAATTTCTGAACTGATAAACAGAGATGGAAGAGAGATGGAAGTGACTAATTCTGCAGGTTTTTTCTCCCACTGAGGTCTTCTTTAACATACTGAGATATTGTTCAAGGCAGAATAAAAGAGAAAGCTTTTTTAACATGAAACCATACCCTGGGCTAAATAAATGCTGAGGCTGAAGGCCAGAAATGCAGGGAGTACTTGTGCTTTTTTGTTTTGCAAATAATTTATCATATTAATGAAGCCAAATCCCTGGTTTCACTGGGCTCAGATGGAAACTTTCCGGCGGAGTCAGGTGGTGGCTTCTGATATTGAATCCTCTCTATGCCCACAAAACAGAGCCTAAAATTTAATGGGGGAATCAGTTTCCTTCCCTCTTCTAAAACTTTCTTGCAGAAGGATGCATTCAGCATGTATCAAGCATCAGATGTAACAAGGAAGTTAATTTACTACCACAACCATAATTACTCCTCCACTGTTTCCTGAAATACATATTTAACTGGCAACTACAGTGGTTATTAAACTCATTTTGAGCTTTTAATAGAACTAATACTTTCATTAAAAATATGTACAGCAACACTTGTGTTACATTCCTAAGCAAGTGAAGATGGAAAAACACTTTGAAGAGATGCCCACATACCAAAATTGAGGAGCACTCAGCATGGACAAAACCAGCAGATATGCTTATATCAGGTTTGGATATATTAATTAAAATTGTGATGATTTATACAGTGTAAGATGCTTGTCATTTTAACATGATACACTATAATAGAAGATAATGAATTAAGTTGCCAGTGAACCTTTCCCCTAGGATGATGTTATTGTGCTTGCTAATTAGCTATAATATGCAAATAGTAACACTCCAACGTGCTGCATGTACTTCATATAACTTAGTTTCAGTACAACCAGTACATCAGGACTGGCAAAATTCTATGCCCTGTAGTTGATCCTATGTAGATATATTTATAGTAGATATGTTAAACCACAGGATAATAGAAGTATTGTTAAGTTTCATGCAGAGAGCTATTTTAATCAGTAACACTAATTTTTCTACTCTGGTAACGATGACTATTGGGTTCTTCAAATTATTAGTAGGAAGATGTTAAAGTAATGTGCAGAATATAACTAACCTTGAGTACAATAGGACCAATTTCTTTACCAAAGTGTTGCAGTTCACTTTGGTTTTTTTTTTTTAATATGAAGAAGAGATGATATGCAATCACTGTTGAGTTTGAATATCCATAAACTTCATCAGAAGACATACCATTACTGGTAATCTCTTAAATGTTTAGGTAACACCACAAGGGCTGTGCTAACTCTGTTTCTTTAGATGCTTGTAACCATGCACGTTCATTTCCCCTTTCTACGCTCTTATACGAATTTCTGTTCTATTTTAAATCCTTTCCCATCAGTAGAAGACTGGATGTGCTCACTTTGGATCTCATCAGCATCACTGCTCCAGTAGGCTGCAGGTGGTTGCGTCAGACCAATGTGGTACTTTATTCTTTGAGTTGGGACGCAGAACACTTTGCCTCTTGTGTTGGACAAGCATAAAATCAAATATGGGACCCTACATTAATTTATACGGAGAAACTGGTTCACTAGCATGGGACTTGTATGGAGGACTGGCAGCACTGAAGAAACACCGCCAGACTCCAGGCAAAGAGCTTTTGTTCTCTTTATGGGTGCAATGCGTACCGAAAACAAAGGCATGTTTTCTATGAACATGGCAGAGTTAACACGTGGGAAATGCAACAGTTCTGGCATGTAAGGATTCATGTCGGGCGCCCTCTCCATGCCTTTTTACTGGAACTGGAATTTTAAACTTAAAATCATAGTACTATGATGGCTTCATGGCTACGCAGCAAAGCAAATGTAAACTGAGATCAGTTTGATCATAGGTTTATCTATAGCTACTTGGAAGGCTCAAAATAGTTAATGAATAATTGGACAAATCTAAATTGGGCACTTCATCATCATCATCATGATAGAATCATCATAGAATCATTAAGGTTGGAAAAGACGTCAAGGGTCATCAAGTCCAACCATCAACCCAACACCACCCAACCCACTGAACCATGTCCCCAAGCACCACATCTACACATTTCTTGAACCCCTCCAGGGATGGTGACTCCACCTCTGCCCTGGGCAGCCTGTTCCAACGCCTGATCACTCTTGCAGTGAAGAGATTTTTTCTAATATCCAGCCTAAACCTCCCCATGATTATGACTGAATTTTGATGTGTTTTACCTAGTTTAACCGGGAACATCTTGTTCAGCCCTAAAAAGCAGCTAGTGTAATATCTTCATACGGCAGTTTTAACAACTAGCAGAACCTTGTTTTCTTTTTCTTTAGGCAGAATACACTAGAGTGAGAAACTGCAAGCCTGGATGCAAGAGAACAAATACTAATACACCGAACTGCAAAATAATGAATGCTTGGCCTTGTTTGTATCTACTTTGAATCAAATCCTGCATTTGTTTGCCTACGTAAGGACTTCTACATTTGGTCCCCAAATGCCAATACCTTTTTTTCTGCCGACTACAACTATGAAGTCTCACTGACTGGAATCACAAATCTAACAGGGAAAAAAATCCATATGCACAGATATATATAAAATAAAAATTATTTCCAAGAATATAAGAAGTAATAGTTTCTCCATTAGCTTTGTATACGATGGCTAGTGCATGCAGTTTTATTCATTTCTTAGGATAAACCAAAAAGCCTGTTTATTTACCTACTTCTTTTGCCAGCTCCTTTCTCTTGTCCTTTGGAGACACTCCTTCCTCTAACTCTCCTGGAATTTTTTGTACAACAGTGCTACTTCTGCAAGGGTGATCCTTCTTTGCGACACAGTCATCTGTAGCCCACAGTTTGAAAGTTCAGCTGCCTCTTGAAAACATTTTCATTGGCAAGGTGATCTTTCCTTGAACTTACAAGAGCCTTCCCTAGACAGATTCTCCAAAGGCCTCAGCAAATACAGCTACACGGGGGTAGCAGAAGCCTTCTTTGCAAGTGGGTAAGTCTAACAGAGAGATGACATTGCCACAGAAAATTCCCCAGGTGACACATCACCACCTTTAAATAAGGTACAGCTGAAAGATCTCCAAAGTATCCCATGTAGGGAAAGGTTCACGCCACAAAATTGTGATCTAAATTGAAGTTAAATTTTTATTGGCTTCGAAACACAACACTGTCAAGATCTTGGCTACATCTCATGCTCTGGTGCTATGCTTTAGAATACAAGTCCAGGTGGAAAGATGTATTTGTGTGATTAATCCAATCAGTGCTTTCAATAATTTCAAAAAAAATCAGAGAGTTAGGCATGTTTTTCAATGGCCTTCTTAATCTGAAAGGCTTTGACCAAACTCAACGGAGGGAAGGAATGTGTAAAGTGTCAGCATGAACAAAATGTGCAGCTTGTGTCTGGGCAGCTGAGGCTACAATTTGTCTGTAGTGTGTCGATGGCTGCATGAAAATGCGTGAACAATGCAGAGCTTTGGTATCTGCCAAGGCAGTGTATTGCAGGTATAGAAGGTACAAAAAGAAAGTGCTCAAGTTGGAGGAATTCAACTTCTATAATTACAAATGGTCTGTCAAAATTGCATGCCACGCGGCAAGCCTACGAAACGTGGTGTGTGGAGAGCGTATTGGCAATGATTTACAATTAACCACCGCATTGCAAATGACTCCTTAGCTGTTTTCTATTATGAAATTTGGAGAGTTGTAAAATGCATTTGTGCTACTTTATTTCCTTTTGAAATGGTAATTGCTACTGCTGAGGGGCAGTACTTAGTGCAGAAAATGAAGTGTGCAGCATAGGGAGGAACTTGTTTCTGAGGAACTGCTCAGGAATGGTAATGATCTGAAAAAAGTGCTTTCTTGAAACACATATGCACAAAAGAGCTTAATTTATGAAACTCTAACCAAATAAATGACAAAATAAAATAAAACACAGTCCCTTTTTTTGTGCAAGGGCCAATGCTTACTACTTTGTTGCTGACTGCACTTTTTCCCCATCAAAATGGAAACAGTGGATTGACACTGGGTAAAACTCATAAACCAACGGCTTGAGGGAAATGCAGATGTATGGAAATGTGATAGGAATGCCCTAAGGTAACGGGGTTTGAGCCAATGCATTTGAAAATTATTGAGTGTGCTTCTATTTACTAGCCCATTTTACATACCTAGTATAGAACTGACAGTTGGTATGGCCCTGGAGAGCTGGATGAAGTTTGACTTTTGTGCCTGAGGAACAGAGGCTATGCATCCTAAGTGGAGAAAACAGGTACATCCTAATTAGGTGGTGCTAAGTTCCCCCCTTACAGCTTCCCCCGTGACTGTGATTGTAAAAAGGACTGTGTTTATGGGTAGCTTTTATGGAGGGATATATTAAGGAAAGCAAGGAGTGAGGCTTCTGAGGTCTTAAATTCACTAACTTGTGACAATAATCACGATCTCTCAGGTAATAAAGTAGGCTATCTAGCTTAGGTCCTCAGTTTAAAGTAAAAATCTTTGAAAGCCAGATGATTGACTGTAATTTTGCTCATAGTGCTTTGCTGGTAGCAGTAAATAAAAACATCTATAGCACTTTTCATCAGAAGTGTCAGAGTGCTTTCCACACCTTAATCAATTAATTTTTATGAGATTGTAGTGTGGTTGTTTCCCTTTCTCTACTGGAGGAACTGAAAGGATCAGGGCAGCAACCAGAAAGTATGCAGCATTGACTGCAATAGCAAAGACAGGTAACGCCTGGGTGTAGAAATGTGGCTTTCCAGAATTATTTTGCCATTAATACAGAGGAGACAGACACGGTCAGAATTCTCCTTTCACACATACATCCCAACTGGCTTTGTGTCTTTGAGTGACAACAGACTGAGCTGATGGTGCCAAGCTGGTCCATCTTGACACTTAAGCAGCAGTTGTGTTGGATCAGCTTGGCTAAACAAGTAACTCACAAGCGAGCTAACATGAAAAGGCAGCGTACAGCAGCTGAACGGAATGGCTCAGAATGAGGAATTTAGGAGCACTGTCCAGGCACATAGGGATGACGTTAGAAAAGACAGTGTGCAGCTAGAGTTGAGATTTTCAAGGGTTGTCAAATTGCTAGGTAGGGGGTGAACAAGAAAAATGTGGGACTGCTGCTGGAGTCAGCTGAGGATTTAGTGGCAGCAGACACAGATCAAGCTGAGGTTCTTAGTGCCGCCTTTGCCTTGGTCTTTACTGGCAAGGTCTCCCTTTGCAGCAGGACTCAAGGAGAAGAGTGATGAGCATCAGGTTTAAGCTGAAAAAAAAAGACATTTAGACCAGAACTAAGGAAAAAACTTTCTCCCCATGAGGATGGTCAGGCAGTGGCACTGGCTGCCCAGAAACACAGTGCAGTTTCCATCCTTGGGGGTTTTCAAAGCCCAACTGGATAAAGCTCTGAGCAACCTTGTTTGAGCAGGAGGTCGGATGAGAGACTCCTTAAGATCCCTTCCAGCCTGGATTATTCTGTGATGTTAAGATCTGTGGCTCTGACAATTCTAGATATTTTAAAACTTCTGCTTAGTTCACCCAGATTTGTCCATCTAAATAAAAGAAGTTATTCAATGAATGATTTTCACCTACAAAAATAATTTAAATAGATGATGCTTTAAAGTAAATGCTTTTGAATGACAAATTGCACACAACTCACATACTGGCACAGAAGTGGCATTTCTGCAATACCTCAGCTACCAGTAGTCTTTCCGTGAGCACGCGTGCCACGCAGAGCCCAGCGAGAGCAGGCACAGTCTCTCCGTACGCAATCTGGCTTTTAATCTGGGATGGCAGTGACCAGAGCTGAATTAAATCAGGACAATACAGTGGCATTACGTGTAGATTTCACTCCTGTTGGTTTCAAAAACAGCAGCCAGAGAGCATATTACCTTCAGGTCTGGTGTCTCCCTGTTTCTTAAGGAGAATCTGTGGTGCATACATGGGTTCCCCAACAGGCGTTAGCCATGGGAAGGAGTCCATTCATAAGGAAAGGGACTGCTGTAGTGTTCTTCTTTGCTGTTCTCCTAACCTTTAAAAACTAACTAATCACATAACAAATGAGATACTAACTTAGCAGTTCTCTTAGGAACAGAAAACCGTCAATATACTTATATCTTTACAAACAAAGGAATAAGCAAGCACCCTGTGTGGTAAATAAAATAATTGCTGGTACAATTGTCCATGTTTGGCAGATGATGAAATGGAAAGGAGATCAGTCATTTTCTCAATAGCACCAGTGTAAATCAAGAGTAACGCAACTCTTATAAACATTTGTCCTCAGTGTTAAGAAATGGCTACAGTTATAAAATTATAAGTCAAGCTGTAAGCAGATTCCACAACGTGCAGATACAGATGATGCCTCTTAGAAAAAGGAGCACTTTCCCACGTGTATATAAATTGAGGCAGTTCAGTTTGCAGCTACTTAAATACCAGTGGGCCACCCTTTGTTTTCTCATCATGTACAGGTGTGGTGGGCTGAGCTGGGCTGGATGTCAGGTGCCCACCAAGCCACTCTGTCCCTCCCCTCTTCTGTAGGGCAGAGGGGGGAGAAAATAAGATGGAAAAAAACTTTGTGGGTCAAGATAAAGGCAGTTTAATAAAGCAAAAGCAAGGGCTGAGTGCGGAAGCAAAGGAAAGCAAAATGTTCATTCTCTCCTTCCCATCAGCAAGCAATGTCCGGTCACTTCCCAGGAAGCAGGGCTTCAGTACACATAGCATTTGCTCCAGAAGACAAACGTAAGTAATGAATGCCCCCTCTTCCTCCTCCTTTCTCTTAGCTATTACTGCTGAGCAGATGTCATATCGTATGGAATATCCCTTTGGTCAGTTTGGGTCAGCTGTCCCCTCCCAAGAGGGTGAGCAGGGGGGATGCTGAAGAGGGTCTTGATGCTGTGCGAGTGCTACTCAGCCACAGCCAAAACGCCATTCTAGCCACCAATTCACAGCACAGCACTGCGAGGGCTGCTATGGGGAAAATTAACTCCATCTCAGCCAGACCCTGTACAACAGGCACACTTTGCTTCTCTTTGATACTGTGTATTTTTTTTCCCCCTGTTAAAACCAGAATAAGAATCTTGGGAATAAGATTTGCCATATTATTGCTCTTGCATTTTGGGAGATCTGTGCATCTGACATCTGAAGAAAATGAACCCTTGGAAAGCTGTGCAGAAACTGCAGGGTGTGTAGCCCGAGACAGCTCCTAAGACAACACCTGCACTTATAGCCTGTGGACTGAACCATTTTCCTGGGATTAGATGTCTCAGCCCCCCAGTTTCTCACATGTGCGTGCGTACGTCTCTAAAAGCAAGATATCTCTGAGGTAGTAGCTGCAGGTTCTCTAGGTTTCTGACCCAGCTGGTGATTCTTTTGAGTAAACCACAATTTTGAAGGGAAAATAAGCTATAATTGCTTAGACCTAAACCATCAGGTTTGCAAGAGCTGCTCTTGCTGTCAGAAACCATTTTAGCCCCAAGGAAATACAAGTTCTCGAGAAACACTTCTCATCTGCTATTTTTCAATCACCGAAGTATACAAGTATATTTGAAAAGCAAAGTGCTTATGATTACATCTGCTTTTATAAGTTTAAATGTAATCAGCAGACCAGGAACAGAGTGCACAAGTCATTTTCTCTACATTATTTGTGGAGAATCTCAGAGAACACAGGAGTGCTTCTGACCTAGTTAAACTCCCGCTACTTTGAAAATTATTATTAAAAAGCCATCAATACTTCTCTGAGCCCACATACTTACTTGTTGCCCAGTAACCAGAAGGATGGAGCCTTCTTTCCCATGTACCACTTGCCGGTAAATGTGATCTAGAATTAAGAGTTCACTCCAGCAGTTCTGAAGCAACTTCATTTGGTCATCAACCTGTAAAGCAAACATGAACATTGGTGGCATCACTCTGGGGGTAAGTCTTACATCACACTACAGAGTCAGTCCTTCTTCAAGCATCTGGTTAACATCATGACGACAGAAATGCTATCAAAAATTATTCATCCACAAAATTGCTATTCTCACCTGAATAAATAGGGCACTGCTGAAACTGGGTAGAATATTTACCACTGAATATATTCCAGGAACGCAGAACTACAACATTATTATGTAAAATAATAGTGTATTTATGGGGTATTATTTTTACCCAAAACAAGAATAGCAGAAATAATGCTAACATGAACTTTCCTATACTCCCTGTCTTTGAGCCTCAGCTTGCAGAAATAGTGAGGAATCTTCAGATTCAAGAGCATTATTGCTGCAGCAAGCTTAAGTCGGACATAGGTCCCTTGCATAGAAAAAAGGGAAGAGAGAGGTAAACACTCCCTCTAAGAATGGTTGAAAAAAAAGAAAACTTCTTCATAAACAGCAGCTGAGTAGCTTCAGTTGTTACCAGTAGGGCAAAAAGGGCTGTGCACAAGGCAGCAGTGAGACATCACTGACTGCATTTGGTAATAGAAGGAACGCTCGGCACAAGCCACCTATGTGAGGTTTGTGTGCAGTGTTATTTGAGATGTACATATTATAGGACAACAAAGTATATCACTAAACCAGCTCCTGTTGCAACTGGATTGCATTCAGTTTTATTCACTTTAATGAAGATTTCGGTGGAAATGGGAGAAAAAATGTCACAAATTAGTGGAAGGCAGACTGTGAATTTAATCCATTGTAAGCATCAATATACTCTGGACCTGTTCTTGCTGAACTTACCGATTTCTTCCTAAAATCAAACAAAAAGTGTTTGACTTCAGACGTGTCCTGAAAGAGTTCAGAAATGTGTACATTAGCCTTGCTACAATAAAGTGTTGGGTGCAGATGTGGTCACAGCACGTGTCTGGTTAAAAGGATTCTAAGAACTTGCATAGAGAGCAATTGCTGAACAGGTTAAAAATGCTGTAAATTAGGAGAAGTAAAAAAGAAACGGGCAAAGAGAATATTTACAGTGGAGAAATGCCTAGAATTTCTGAGACACGGAACTATTCAAATTGTTTTCAGAGGTTCTAATTTCAATAATTTTCATAATGCACAGGAAACTGCATTCTAAGGAGCAATCTAGCACAAGCTGAATTAGATAATGCAGTAGATGTTTTCCAATGTTATCACTTATGGCCTAATGAATTTTTGAACTTCATTCTTTCAAGCTTGTTTTCTGGTTGTGTGGTAGAGAAGAAAGTAATGTTTGTTATCAATAGATTTTTATTTATTCCCCCTGCCTCATTTGCTCTTAAAAAAATTTAAAAAGAACAAGCAAAACTGTATCCAAATATCTGTGCCAAAATAATATCTTAAGGTTGCAAAATCAATCATTGCAGAATTAGTTAATGCTTGTATTGAGTGTCTGTCCTACTCCTATTTTATTTTCAATCTGCATTTGTGTTATAACAGATTTTAATGCATAGACGCAAAAGGGCTGAATTAATATTATGTAAACACTTTCAGTTCTGATATTTCAAATACTTTGGCTTTCTAGTATTAAGAATAATCTTTTATCACAGCTGCTGTTCTGCCTACAGTTGCAGTTAACACATGTGCTCAGACAACTCCAACAAGATACGTATCCATTGGCAATAGGGACGGGGGAAAGAAAGAGGTGTGGAGTCAGTAGATGGATATATTACTAAGTCAAAGTAAAGCCAGTGCTGTCACAAACTCAGCCTTGCTCCAGCCCTGTGCTGTCTGTGTCCATGATAACTCATTTCTGTTCAGGTCACAGATCAAGACTGATTCTGTATGAAGAGATCTCTTCCTCTGCCCATAACATGTATGTGACTACAAAACCACTTAAACCAAGCTCAGGAGAGGACAGCAAATTCCAGCATTGATACACTCCCTACCAAAACATGGTGGTAGGCTTAAAATAAGGCATTATTTGCAGAAAATGTTTGAAATTTTCAGATTCTAGTGCTCTTGCTTTTTATGTTAAGCTGTTCTGTGATTATTTGTAACACAAATCAATTGTGCTAACATGATCATTTCATCCAAAATTAGCGTTTCACACGAAGCTATCATAGCTTCCATCTGAATGAAACAAACTGTGAGACATAGTTCAAACGTTCAGCATCCTTGTCGTAACAACTAATACCTGAATAAGAGGTCAAGCATTTGATTATATTATAAATTACATATTTGCAGCTAACCCATCTGTCTCAGCCACAGGCTTTTTAAAACAAACTGCACTTTATCGCGCTGGCTTTCTGAAGGCTCCAACAGCAGCTAGTCTGCAATCAAAGCTTACCTCCCAAGCTTTATCATATCATTCCCGAGGCAGTGCTGTGAGAACAGTATGAGATGGCAAAATCACACAAAAAAATGTTTTACACATAGTCTGTTCCTGCTGTTCTACAAGACTCATAAAACTAGCAACAGTGAACATCTGCTAGTGGTTCACAAAATCTGCTCCTCTGCGTTCACTGTCATTTAACCAGTGAAAGCCTATGAAACGGACAGCATGCAAAGCATAATACACATCCAAAACACAGTATGGCCTTCAGATTAGATCCAGCTGCTTTTGCCATCTTAAGAAAGCTGAATGCTTCCCAGTTCGCACTAGGAAGAAACAGGAATGACTTCAAGGAGGGCCATGGACTACCAACATGTAGGGCAAGTAGCCTGCTGCTGAGAGGCATGTAGATAAGGAAAAACACATCCTTTGACTCTGCTAATGCATACAAAATAAAAAATAGAAAACAACCTTGATCACATTGAACAAAAACAGTAACACATCACTTCTTACTTTTAGAATGAGCAGGTAAACTTTTATGATGTGTGTAACTCAGCCAGAACACAAACACCTCTGTTTCCATGGCACGTCAAGAAATGAGTTGCAGAAGTGTATTATCTGGCAAAACGAAAAAAAACCCCAGCCTTTCACCAAAATAAGTGTATGCCTTAAACTGATCCTGAAGGCAAAGAGGCTTAAGTTTTGGTGGCCAAAGTGGAGAGTATGTTCTGAAGAGGAAGGTCCCCTGCAGAAAAAGCACCTCGCGAACTTCAGTCTTTTGACTGCAAAGCCAAAGCATGCCAGTCCAGCCTTACCAGGGTAAGCAGAAGATAAGATTCTGTTGGCAAGATAATTTAGCTCCCGTCTGGGACTTCCCTATAATCAATGTCATTTTCAATCATGGTATACCTTCAGTTAGAAACAAGCCCATAAACTTGTACTACTGGCTGAACTTGGGGTTCTTCCAGTTTGTGGAGATCTTTAAGAGTATTATCAATATTTTAACAACAAAAAAGTGCCCTTTGTCCCAGCTACTGGGGATCCTTATAAATAAAAATTGAACATCACACGTGCTGCAAGAACACTTCCCAAATTTGCAGCTACTCCCTGCCATAACAGGAAGGGTTAAGGGAGGGCTAAGGGAGGGTGTGTGGCTCAAAAGAAATCATCTCCAGCACACAGGGTGCAGGAAAGAGTGATAATGTTATGAGTATGAAAGGAGTAAAACATCGCATTTGTGAAACTGCCGCTAAGTGACAAGGGAGGCAAAGAGAGTTCTGCCAGATGGAATTATAAGGTGACTTTAGATCACTTTTCGGAGGTCTCTGCTAAGAAGGATTAGAAAACAGGCATGCATGAGAATTACATGTAGATGCAACTGTTAGTTTGCATAATTTGTCCTAAAACATAGTGCAAGCCACGTAGGATATTTACAGGAGCAGAGGAAATAGACTCAATTTTAAGTGTAAAGGTCTAATCCCAAGCACTGTGGTGACACGCTATCTCTAGATGGTACAAAAACATGGGCTGGGGTTGGAGACTGAGGTGTCACTCTTGTCTCCTGATCCCCCAGACTGCCACTGAGCTGGGCCTTAGCTTTTGGTATGGGACTCAGAGGAAGTTTGTCAGGCTTGCAGAGGCCTCTGTTGACACTGCAACACACAGCCATCCATTACCAATTGGAGTTAAAAGAAGGACTTATCTCAGAAATGCTGGTTACTCATCTGAAAAACTATTTGTGCTGATGTTACAGATGAGGAAGGCTAGCGTGGCACAAGAGCAGTATTGTAGAGTGTACGCTTCCCACAGCGCGGAACGTTAATCATTATAAACTTTTGTTTTCTCTGAAGAAGAACACTGAAATTGCCAAACAGTAAAATGAAGAATAATGTGTATGCTTTGCTGAAATGCACCTTAATCTTATCAAAACCACACTGTGTCCTTCTTTTAGGAAACTGTTTCACAATATGTAGTATACTGTAACTAACAACTGCAGATTTATTACAATTTTTCTTCTCGAGACGTATTTTCAGGCTCTCTCTTGATGAATTACTTGTTGAAAGTTTCAGGGTCATGCTGTTTTTGTGTTGCTCTAAGTTAAATATTTTCCGTATAATTATTGCTGCAGATGCAGTTAAACAATGCACTCACCTTTCTACCCAGTCTACACCTCGCTTTCTGAGAAGCTGGAGAATCCTTTTTCATCTGTTTTCATTTGCATCAAATTGCACTATAGCTTTGGGCTTTTCTGCTATTAAAAATTTAAAAAGGTATCTAATGATTAAAAAAAAAGATGATTGAAATTTATGTGATAAAACCATGTTGGATGCAGATGAATTGTTTTTACTTATGCTTCTAAAAGGGAATGCCAATATAGAAATAACATGAAGCATTCACTTCACAGTGCTACTTTTAAATTCCACGGCCATTGAATAGCCATTTCCTAGTGAATATGAAGTGATTAAACATCTGTCTGAATTGTTCACCCTGAAGCGTACAGGTTCAAGGGATGGTTGAACTTTCAAATGTGGTTAGGAGATCACTCACAAGTCACTGCAGACATATAGCTTGAGTTGTTACTCCATTTTCTTATGCTATAGTGAAGCAAATCGCCCCAAATCAAAGCTTTATAAGACAAGTGCACTCCAGAGGCTAATTTTTACCCCTGAATGCATGTGTGGTTTCCAAATTGCTGCATGGGTAGGGAAGGATTCGGATTCTCCAGCCGGGTTGCTGCTAACAGTAAGAAACCTCCAGTGCAAGGCTGCTGTTGAAAAGCAGCGCGTAACAGGCAATGTGGTTTTAAAAGTCAGTGGGCATAATTTCCAGAATCAGTGAATGCCCTAATAAAATGTGATTACTACCTATAACCTCAGTAATAAAATGCTACAAAGTTCAAGAAAAAAATGATTTAATATTAACTATGACTGTTCCAGCTCTTTACTAGAAACCTGTGTGTTACATAAAATTTCTAGGTAAAGGCAGGGAACAATCTTTACAAGCACATGCTGGGTCAGACAACTGTCCTGTTGATGTCCAGCTCTAGTGTGAAGTTGGTATGAAATCTGTCCAAGTTTGTTAGCGTTTTACCTTTCTTCGTGATTTAAAAATGAAAGGAAACATAAAATCCCTTTAGTGCGTGCCTTTTCCTACTCCTTTCTGACATGTAAAGAGGTTGTTATAAAGGTGTAATTATACTCATGCGCATGTGTGTGCGTGTGCATGCCTCTTCCTTCAATAACTTCTGAATCCATCAGTCAGTGTCAGCTTATTTCAACAGGGAGTTAATCTATCCAAGGTATAAAGTTCCTATATGCCTTGTGTGAATCAGTAACCGCTGGGTAGGATGCTCAAAGAAAGGCCATTATGCGCACCCTTTATTCAACAGCAGAGAACTGAGAGAGAAAAGGACTAAAAAGCTTCATGGAACCATTGGTATTTGGAGTACCAAGTCACTTTTCAGTTTTTTAAAGGACATAGGTAAGGAATTCATAGCAGAAAGCAACACCATGCCTTTGAAAATCCCCACACTGCTACCCTCCCAAAATGTGAAGCGGTGGCTACCTGGTGCCCACGCTCTGAGCGGCACATGGTGTTTCCTGCTTAGCGAGAGCGATGGCTTTGCAAAAGCTTCTCCCCTCCCATGCCCCTGGCCAGCAACGTGTCAAATCAGTGTGAAAGGGGGGATCAAAGCAGCACTGACCAGCCATTTCCCAGTTTCAGTGCTAATCTTCCACTGAGTCAAAATACTTCAATAAAAAGCAGCCTTGAGCATCAGTTCACACCCATCCCGTTTTCTCGCAGGAATACAACAGAAGGTGCGTGAGTCTAGGGGCCTCTTTGCTGAGTGGAGGGTGGGCAAGCAGCAGCTGGAGACCTACTAGAGAATAAGAGCTCTCTCCTTTTATGACTCTTTGGACTCCGTTTAGAGAGTACTCCCCTCTGTTAAGGTGAAGGTAAACGACAAATCTCAGCTCCTCAAACACCAGATGAAAGTGCTGTTACCAAGAACTTTGTGTGTATATATATTATATATAGTGCATCAAATGCAATGTATAAGTCTTTTTTTTTTCTTTTTTTTCCCCTCACATTTACCTCTGTGGAAACTGCATGAAAATGGCTTAGTATTTCACAGTCAGCATTATTCCTGATGAATTATAAATGTGTTTTTCTTAGGTTTTGGGGGGGATTTTTTTTTTTAACTGAAAATAAGAAAAGGATTTCTTTTTAGTCCCAACTGAACATTTTGCTTACAATGCAGTGTTTCTTCCCTGTCAAAGTGTATACAAAGAAAAGGAAAGAGGAAAATTAATTCTTCTGCTCAGCATCTGTTTCATAGGGTGAAGAAGGAAGTACCTTCTTCAGGACTGAACCCGTAGAATTGACCTTCAAAATCCTACTTCTGTGAGTGTCTCTCCTGGTGTCAGTACAGAATAAGTTTACGCATGGTTGGGTCTAGAAATTTTTAAAAAATCAGATAATGCTATGTAGTTTGTGGAGCAATTTTTGTACTAAAGCTAATTCAAGTTCCCTCAAATTACTCTGGAAATACACCTATTTATTCTGATGTCAACAAACTAATTGCAAAAAATGTGCTGGGCCACAATTTTAACCCTTAACTTGGGTGAATGTAAGTCCTTAGGCTTCCCCATAAACAAAATCAGAATTAGACCCACTCGATTCAATTCATTGTTAGCCTTGTGAGTCTTGTCTGCTTTTTAGTATGCACAATGGTGTCCTCCAGGGAGTCAGAAGACAAAACTAAGTCTACTAAATTTTATGGTGCTGCTAGTGAATTTATCCTCGGTATATTGAATCAGCAGTTTCACTCTATTGTATATCAGCCTTCGACTAAAATCTCTGTGGTCTTCTCTAAGTCACACATATTTTAGTGTTATCTGAAAGGATTTCTAATATGTAATATTCCTTTCCTGTTGGGTGATTCATTGGATAAATTATTATTTTTTTTTTTATTACAGCTACCCCATTTTTCCAGCTGGCACTTATGTTAGGAGTCTATAGGTAAACTTTACCTCCTACATTAGCTCTCATTTGTAGAATTTCTTACAAAACAGCAACATCAAATTTCAGCAGAGATCAATACAACACACAGGGGTGGGCTGTTTAAAGACAAATTTAAAGACAAATTCCTAGTATGAACTAAATTTATTTTTCACAAAATAAATATTCTATTAAAACTCAACTAAGTGTAATATGGAAAATATTTTTAACTTGTGTCACAGGAGACATGCTAATTTCAGAAATACTCTTTAATGTGTTAGAGTAATCTCTCCACACACTTAGGGTCCTGCTCTTTCAAGTGTCTGTTTAACAGGTGACACCTACAAAGGCTGGTTTGTGTACACAGCACGGGACTATGTTTACAGTCATACCTATGCAAATATGCAAATAGTCTTCTGATGCCATGACTACAAAGGAGTTACTTTAACATTACAGAAGTGTAAATGATAGAAGAATAATTTTCCAGTTAGGTATTAGTGATACCCAGAGTTGGACACTAATAAACCACACAAGGAATCTAATGCGTTGGATGTTCTGTTCCATTTCTAGCTATCGGCAAATCTGCAGGTTTGCTTTTTTAAAATGTTCTTTCTCTTTCGACTGCACGGCGTTGCGATCTTTTTCAGGAATTAAAATATTTTTGTTTATATTTTACTGTTCCTAGTCCTCTTAATACTTTTGACAAACACCCAGCTATGTAAAGGGCAGATATTTCCCTCTGCCTATACTTGAATCACTGAAACATACGGATCTGAAGTCTCAAGAGTGGGACAGAAAGTCACCTGTAACACACCTTTGGCCACAGAGGCTAGTGTTATTGTGAAACACTGCACTCACCATACAAATATATTCCACTGTGTTTTCTAACAGAACAGCCAAAAAAAGCCACAGCGAAAGCAGTAAGAAATCATGAGAAACAGTATCTTCAGTCAAGATGTGAAAGGAGATGGTAAGCTGATGAAGAAAAATATACAGAAAGGTTATCTTACATCCCATGGGCTTGCAGCAGTAACCATAAGTCACCAGGGCAGAGATGAAATGAGAAAGAAGATCCAATGATAAGGGAGAAGGTGAAAGAAAATTCAGCATTATGAATGGGGGTTGTCATGGACTAAACCAGTATCCATCTGACTTGATAGAAGAAGTTGCTTAAAAACACTACCAAAGGAACCTGAAGTCATACGAGAAGGTTGTGGAGAAGTAGTGACAACCAGTGATGCATGATCCAATGACCTACTATACGTGGGAATGATCCAAGACTTCTCTTTACATCGTAAAAACATTGCAGGAGGCTCTCGGCATGCACTACTATCATCTAGCTAAATCCTTTCAACTACAGACATCATCTTCAAAAAAATGATCTCCCTTCCCAACAAAGTGAAGTGTAAAAGAGCAGAGAGAGCCATGCTATTAAAAATCACAGGAAGTGTTGATTGAATGAATGTTTAAGGAGTAGACAAGTGTGTATTAAAATGTTTTTTCCATTTATCCTTTCATTTGGCTTTGTTTCATTTATTCCCATTTCCTGTTTCCTGTATTCTAATTTGGAAATCTCTGAAGTATCATTAAAATAAGGTTGTCACAACTTTGCCCAGGTCACATACAGACCTTAGCACTGCAGTTAGGATTAATATTAATGTTTAAAAATATCCTTGAAGAAACTGTTTTTCTTCGGGCTGCTCGTTGTCATGATGAGAGGAGCTTTTGCAGTACAAAACACAGAATGAGCAGGAACCTTACAGGTAAAAATTACTGTGAGACAGCTCAGCCAGCCTCTGACTTTCTCTTCTGTCACAACTGGGCACAGGTATTGAAATGTGGAGTCCCTGAATTGGGTTCCTACATGCCTGTATGCAATAGAAGATTAGCTGTGAGTTTAGGAAAAAGGGAAACAATCTGTATCTCTGTTGATTAGGTTTTTCTTTTGAATGACAGCAGGGGTGATGAACAACAAAATCAAGTTGCTTTGGTTACTTCCCGTTCACCCACAAGCGTATCACACACCACAACCGTGGGAGCTAAGTTTGAATCAGAATGGCAGAAATTTGGTCAATGGGAAGAACTTGTAATAAAATGGCAACTTTTTCTTCAAAAAATCAGTTTTTGCATAGCTTGTGTTCAAGTGCCTGACAATCTACTGCTAATCTAGGTCTGAGTACCAGTTACTTTGGTTGGTAATTAAGTTTAACATGATTTCATTTTTGAAGATTTACCACGACTAAAATATTAATTTGCTACTCAAATGTAAGAAGGTGTATTGATTAATCCCAGATTTATCCATGATTTATCAAAGGAAAATGCACCACTACTCTGCCTCTAATAAGTTTTTCTGAGGTTTATTAGAACTTTTTTAATGGCTACATAAGTCTGTACCAGGGCAATTTTCCCGGTACATAAAATAGCCTGAATGATTTAGGAATATAAATGAATGCAAGATAATACAAATATTCAGCATCATTTCACTGACAGGTAATGGATTGAATTACCTCTTTGTCTGTCTTCTTTTTTTTTCCTAACTAATCTGCCTGAGGGTCTGTTTCTTTTAGAATATAAGGTCTTTAGGGAAGGAACTGCCTATTGCTATATTTTATGCAGTACCTGTTTCTGTTACCGTAAATCTAATAGTAGAAAAGGGTTGCCTGACTGCATGAAGCATACATGGACACTTCTCTGTAAATAAAATTATCTATCTTTCAATTTAAACTGCCAGTGCCCCAAATAAACCCAGAATGTCCAGTTAAATAATACAACAAGATATTACTAGTGAAGTGCACCATATCCTTACTTTATATAAGCATCAGCTAACACCATGAGAATATTTTGTGTTGATCATGCACACATTTTTTAAGTACAAACTAACATAAGCCAACTTCTAAATTCGACTTCTGGCAACAGCTCCTTTTATATTTCCTCTTGCATGAGCACACACAGCACCAAAATCCAATCTACTGTGTCAAATATA
Source organism: Pterocles orientalis (assembly GCA_011057875.1). NCBI lineage: Eukaryota > Metazoa > Chordata > Aves > Pterocliformes > Pteroclidae > Pterocles > Pterocles orientalis. The sequence goes on from WKFP01013852.1 coordinate 379,244, forward strand.
TGCATTTTGCAAATATCTGACTATTTGATAAATGGAGTTGAATCTGGGTTTTTTAGGTTGCTTTTAGCAACTGGGAAATGTGCATAGTTTATTTTTTATCTCACAAGTTGCACGCAAATTACCTCCTTCTACAGTGCGATGCACATAGGAAGTTCCCTGAGATGTCTGACCTAGGTTCACTGTGAGTACTTATCCAGAATATGCAATTAAAATGTAATTCACTTCTAGATATCATCAATGTCCAGTCATCGCATAAGGAGAATGGACTAGATGACCCATAAAGTCTATTCCTACCCTCATATCTATTATGATTACCTTATATTAGTAAAATTGCTTTTTAAGGTCACTTATACCTGGTGGTTCCCTTTACGCAAATATTTGGTACATTTGGCCGTTCATGTGTATTTCTTCATGCTCTGTTTAGAATGGATTCGGTACAGGTAGAGCATTAAATGAAGCAAAACCCTGTTATTTTGTTGTAAATAATTCATAAAACAATGTTATGACCCTTATTCCCTGGGAGGCATCCACATAATGAGCCACCCAAATAAAGCAGCGAAAACATCCACTTCCCCTGCCATGGGTGTGCCCCTGACAGGCTCCTCAGGGTCAGAAACCCATCAATCTCTTTTCACACATGAGCTAATCAATTCAAAGAGGGATGTGCCAATGAGCTATTAGATCAATATGGTGAAGTATGGAGATTGATCTTATCCCAGAGCGACTACATTAACAGGCTCGTCAGCGTGACCTCTGCCCTGTGGCGCACATTACAGAGGATTGCAAGCCTGATATTTGAATGAAGACCTCAGGTCATTGCCTTTAATAATCTGCTTTGCGGAAAGAATTAAAAGTAAATCTGTAAAGGATGACGAACGAAAATATGAAGTGCTTTCTTCTCCTTGGAATGCTTGCAGAAATCATGCCAGCTTTTCACATCGACTGCCTGGCATGGAAACCTTAACATGTATAATACAACCGATTCTGTTCTGCTCTCTCGACACAAAAATTAATAAAAGAAACCAAATACAAAAAGGTAAAACGTACCAGCTCTATCAAAATCGGTTAAAGTCTTGGGGGAATTACTCCAATTGGTTTAGGTGAGCTGCCAGAGGAAGAGCTATACTGGAGTGCTGGTGGTCTGAATGGTGCAGCTGGTGTAGGGGGGACGGCTGCCGCTGCTGTGACAGCTGCTCGCAATGCTGCCACGTACTGAGCGCTCTGCCCGCCAAGCAGAGCGTTCCCAATCCTTGGCCAGGGGAGTCTCGGCATGCTCTCGGTTAGGCCCAAGGCCAGTGGCTTCGGGGGGAAATGATCTATCTGATCGGAGGAGCCGGGCTTCACAACACATAGGAGCAATACGTGCACACATCCTGTAACACTTTCCTGTCCCTCAATCAACCCATGCTGGTGAGTGTCACTGACCTGACAGGAAGCCTGAACACAAAGTGACCACAAGTGATGCCACCAGCAACCATTCCGGGCTCCCTGTTTTACAGACTGACCTCTTTGACACAGAGTTTCAGAGATGCTGAAAAAGCGCACAGTTTGTTGTCTCAGACCATGATATTCATATTGTTAATATTGTTAAAACCCTGAATAATCTCATTGCAATGAAATATTTATGCATATAACACACTTTAATACTGTATTTTTATTATAGAAAACATCTTTATTGTTCATTGTATAATTGAACCAATGAATTAGAAGAGGTTACTAAAAAAGGATTAATGCATTTTTAATGAAACGGAATGATATCACTTATGTTACTCACTAAGAATAATGTCAGATCTATCAGGATTATACAGATAAGAGCTTTGTGACTTTATCTGAAAGCTCATATAATGTCTCTCATTTAGCTGTAACCTAGCTAGACTTAGCGATCCTGTTCAGGGTCGGAATTCATTGTTTGTGTGTATGATCTCTCTTCCACCTTGTGATCAGATCACTTGTCTAATCATGAAAATACGAATCTCTTTGGCAGATACATCTACTTCCAGTTGTAAAACACTTTTTGAAAACAATGCTCTTTCAAAGGCTAAATGGAAGAACTGTTCTAGCCACACAATACCCCTGGGGAGTGTTTCTGAACTCTCAGGTTAATAGACAGGGGAACTGGTGAGAACTTTGTACGTTAATAGTGAGAATGTGGATTCAATGCTTGCACAGCTCGAATACTTCATTAGCCCACCAGCCTAAATTATAAATACTTTCCAGGTAGAAACTGCTATAAATAACCCCAATACAAAATACGTACATAACACTGATTGAAACTTTAACACTGCACAAAATGTTAGATAGAAAATCAAAACAGCAGTTGCAAACTTGGCTCTGAATCCTACACAGATATTGTATTCTTCACAACGGAGCATTTAATTTATATTATTTGGCAGTGAATATAAAAATAGAAAATGAAATTTGATATTAGTACAAGATATATGTATTGTGGAGGAGAGACTTTATAATGATGCCCTTAGAAATGAATCTGCGTTTTTCAATGGGAGGTATGTTATCAAATTTCTCTTAAAGAGAAGGATTCGAATATTTCTTCTGTCTTTAAGTAGAAACTGACAGCGAGTATATACATAATACATACATGTGCATGGTACACAAGACACTGCAGGATTGTCCAAGGACTTGTGTGAATTTCGTGAGACCACACAATTCACAGAGGTGAGCCACAGTTAAATAAATCACACCACCACAATGGGCACACATTTTTTCCTACTGCTATGATATGGTTTTTACATCATGTTCTTTCCAAACAAACAAACAAGCTATTCTATAATAGAAGTGCTTTAGATTCAGATATTTTTGAAGCATTTGTCCTCAGCTCACTGATGGGAATATATATTTTCACTAAAAAGAAGGTGATTCTTCTGAACAGGGAAAAGGGAAGGTAAACTATAGCATACATGGAACTAAAATGCCTTTTCCAAAAATAATAACGGTATCTTTTTTAAATTCAGTGTTTCACACTCAACAAGTGCTAGAAGTAAGTGCTGCCTCCCAATGGAAATGCAAAGTTTGTTTCCCAATAAAACAAACCACACAATTCCTAGTCCCGTTGTTTTATCAGCTGTTCGGTCTTTAACTTCCAGTAAGAACCGAACAATTTCATTCTGGATTTCACAATCTAATGTTTTGCTTTATGAACTTCATGTCGTGCACAGTTTCTGGAGGAAGGAGGATGTTTTCTCCCTGTAACAACTACTTGAAAACTGGTCAGGAATGTGAGGAAGCAAAAACAGATTGGTGGCAGAGTTCAAATGAGGTCATGAAGTTAACGATAAATACAATTTATCCTATAATTCTGCAATTTACCCCATTGCTCTGCAACTCCTAACTGCGGTATCGCTGTCACACACGTGCTGTTAACAGATGCCTCTGTCTGGTCACAGAGTCTATGGCTGCAGCAGGGACACCTGCGAGCGGTAGCTGTTTAGATGGTTGTTAGGTATCGAAGTACAAATAAGTGACACACATTATTTTATAATCAATGAAGCATGTCACTAGCATCTGTGTAACACAGGAATGGCTGAATTGATTATTTTTTTTTAAAAAACCCTCTTTCCAATTTCCACTGTAAGCAAGTACTTACAGGCCGAAAAAAATCATGGAAACTTTCAGAACAAAAAAGATAATCTTCTGGGAAACTTACCATAGATTGAAAATACATGTCTAGAATTGAAATGCTTCCTCAGCTTTGACAGAATAAAGAATAAATACTTTCTAGGTAACTACTGCAGCTTTTTTGATAACTTATATATTAATAAATTAAAAATGTCTGTAGATTGACAAGTGTTTTGTGGGCTTATACTGGAAAGCTAACAGCTAATTATGAAAGCCTGACTTGACTAATCAATTATTCAGATGAACATTAGGTGCCTATTATATGCGTAAACATGGGAATTATATCTCCCCTAAGTAACTTTCTCAAATAACAAACCCCAAACATGCAAATTGGAAATAGAAAGAACTGGCACTATTATGCACTTATTGCACATGCAGAACTCCCACTGAATTATTCAGGGAACACTGAATTGGGAGCCTCGGTCTTCTGACTCTGAGCAACACAGCAATAGCAGCACATGCCATGTTGTATTTGTTACGTGTGTAATATTGATTTAGCTCATTCTTGCTGGTCGTGTTTCACATTAATTTCATGTTAGGAGGTAGGGGAAAGGAGAATTATCTCTGGACTGATATTTGCAATACATTTTTATGCCGGTTGAACACAAGTTTATCTAATAAATTAATAAGACCGTGGCTTTTGAGTGCAGGAAGAATAAAGCTTTGAAAAGGAACACGAGTGAGGGAACAAACTGTGTTTGAAAAGGTTTATATTTGCTCCATTCCCCACCTCCTGTATGTAAAGATTGGGAGAGTGCTAGTATTATAGAACGGATTCACTTGTGTTTCATTTAATTTGCAAGGCACAAAACATAGTACAGTAATGCATAATCGTCCTTTGCATTCAGAGAAGACCATGCTCTTTAACAGAATACAGCAACAGGGAAACCAGAAATAGATGTGACCAGACACCTGCTGACAAACAGTGACAAATCCCACTGACACCGCAGTGACCCCCAGTTAGTCAAGATTTAATTAAGGGGTATAATTAAGTCAGTAGAACAGAACACTAATGAGTGGTGGTTTTTTATATGGGTAATTACACATAAGAATACAAAGTAAGCTAGGCCCCTAAACATATCATTAAAATGAACAGTATAGAATGACAATCAGAGCTTTAAGTACTTTTTTTTCTTTCTCTGCAATAATACAGGTTGGAACAAGACAGCTCCTCACGCATCGGTACACGTGTTAACAAATGCCAGTGGTCCAATCGCGTCTGTGTCTAAGCATGTCGGTAACATGACCTTGGTGGCACAACGCACACCAGTAAGGCTAGGCGTGTGTGGGTTTGCTAGGCTCTGTCCGTCATTGTGTTTGCATGTGTTTGTACCATCCAGGGGTCACTTCGGCTCATTTTCTAACAAATGCTTTTCTGTTACTATTCTCTTACAAGTAACACATCCTCTAGATTTCATTTATCAAGTGTGTTGATTACATGGAAGACATACATTACAAATTATTCCTATGATTATCTGTGTGTTGGGCACAACATACCTTTAAACTCAAACAACAGAGATCTCTTATGGCAGCGGTATTTTGTGCCTGATCCTGTTCTCTGGACTTTATTTTGGGAATCTTTATGCAGTTGAATGAGATACCTGAAATACCTTTGTCTACGTGACATTTGCTTGTATTTCAAAGAGAAAAGTATTGTAAAGTAGATTTACTTGACCAACATGTTAAACTGGAGTGGAAAACATCATCGTGAATAATGATGGTAGGGGAAAATCAACTTTCCTACGGTCCCGAAGATTTAAAAGAATGCCTGTGTAGTTAGAGGCCAGCCCTCAGCCGGGATTACTCATCTGCTCCCAGCTGGTAGCCGGCAGTTCATGACAGCCTTTTATCTGTTATCAAAGCAACAAGTGGAAAAGCAGATCCTCCTGCCTGCTAACACTCCATTCAGTTCTCTCTGTAGAGTTTCTGCTTCTGAATCTTTCCTTTTAACAAGTCCTCCTGCTGCAGGAGACACTAAATATGTCTCTCAAGTCTTTAGCTCACTTGTCTGACTTAAACTCTGCAGGTCACAAAAGGAAGAGAGAATAATTGTATTACAAGAGGATGTTTTCTATAGGCACTGATTGAAATGCAGAATGAGCCCGATCCTGCTTACAATAAAGTGCTGAGATATTAGCAATTGAGTTTGGTGACAGCAAAACCACATCCTCACTTAAACACACAGTACTGATATAACACTTCACTTATAATTTCAGGCTGAGACATGAGTGAGGCTTCAATTTAATCTACTAACCTACTAATCTACTTATTTGCATAAGTACAAATTTTACTGGAACAAAAGCAAAGCAAGAAAACTACACTGAAACTTATGACATATACTGTGCTTACTCTGCTTTTTTAGTAGTACAGGAAAAACAAAAAATGGTAGAACTGGGAGATATTTAAGTATAATTAATGTGAATTCTTTCAAGCAAAATCTATCCACTTACAATGAACAGTTATTTGTTATTAAAACAAATCTAAATTAATATATAGTAAAAATATACATCCTGCTTTCCTGAAATCACACTGTCATAGAGCAATGGGTCTTAGAAACACAATCCTGTATCAGTTACAACAAGTGTATTTTTAAAACCAAGAGAACGACTTAACAAGCTGTTACGTTGGCTACGTTAACCCATAATACCATCATCAATGCTAAGGGGTTTTAATTCTTTATTAAACTCTCTGTTTTTTTAATAGATTTTCCCATGATTTACGACAATTACGCAACGACAGAAGACTCTGTGGGAATGCCAGTGTGTCAGTGAACCCAGGAGCTGCTCCCTTTCTGAGCCAAGGTCTTTTGCCACCACGGTCCCCTGGGCGCGCCTTGGTGCCCCCGCCAGCCGGGCACAACGGAGGGAGCAGGGGCCACATCCTGCCAGCACTCTGCCCTGCCCGCGGTACTGTCCTGTCCCACTTGGGAGAATTAGACCTCTGTACCCAGCCCTACTCATTTAAGAGATTTTTAATGCGTGAGAAAGCATGATTTGGCTCTTGGTCCGCAAGATTCTGGCAATAGTGTCTCATGCCTGAGGTAACTGTTCTGGATGGGGCCCCAATAAATGCAATATTAAGATACAGAGTCATTATTTTTGTGGTGGTTTGTTTTTTTCTTTTCCCCCACAAGCTGGAGCACACGTGACAAAGCTGAAATACAATTAAAAGAAGGGTTGTAAAAATTATGTAAACGATGTCTAAGTTTTTATCTTTCTATAGGCATGCGGCAGTATAAAACACGGGATCAGCCGGAGCGACTTCCGCCTGGGCTGCAGACACGCGTACGCAGAATGGATCCCTGACATCTTCTTCTCCCCCATTTCCATCCCCGCGAGGCCGCCCCTGCCCAGCCGCGTATGAATGAACAGAAGCGCCTTTCACCCCCCACTTGCCTGGTGCTTCAAAAGGAACTATGAAAATAGCAGCGACAAAAATCCAGCCGCCTGCCAAAGGGCCCGCACACGTCCCATTCTCACAGGCATGCGAAAGGCTGGAGAGCTCAGCAAAATTTTTATGTACGGGAGCAGGCCCAAGGAAAACTCACACGCCATAACCAATTGTGGACAGAGGATCATCTATCAGCAGACAAATGCAGGAACTCCAGAATGTCTCTCCTCAAATGAAATAATATATCTTTGAAAGCCAATGCCCGTTTTAGGCCTGAGGCCCATATATCAAGCCTGAGAGGCTTGTGGATACGCTCCAGGGCCATTAACCTTCCACCTGTTTCCCCTTGTCCTTCAGGATGAGACCCTGCCCTTGATTTTACTCCCTTCCCCTGTTCATCTTCCGACAGAGTGTAAATGTAAAGCAGAGGGCCTGCGAAATAATTCAAAGGCAATGGACCAGGGACACGGTTACAAATCTCTGCCACTGGCACTGTGACTTATGCAGGCAGTTTGTCACACATGAGCCAGGTGACCTCTGTGACATAACAGAGAAAAATATCGCCCGAGATCAAAAGATGAGATCCAGAACACTCTAACTAACTCTGGTGTACACAGCCGCGCTACGTGGTGGCCGAGAGTTTCCTCTCCTCCCAACGCTGCTCCCTCCGCAGGCCACGCTAATTGCAGTAATCTCTTTTCCTCTCGTCTCTTATCTTTCCTGTAACCTGAACGTCAAAATTTGCCTTCTCCTGACGCCTTTCTTTTTCAAAAAAGGTGATTAAATTGACAAGGAGAGGCAGCAAAATGTCATTCAGCAGATAAAAATTAACACCCAAAAAGCAGCATCGCTGGAAACGGTGGAACAGCCAAGGGGTCTGGTTTAATCCGGGAATTTTGAGATGCTAAGTAATACTAAAACTTTGTACGAGCACCTGCTGTCTGTGGTATTGCCATGAAAAGTCTCAGAAGTCTAAAACGTTTCTTAGAATTCAACTGTCATGACGGTTCAAATGAGAGTGGAATTTGCCTCCAAAATTATGTAATGCACCCAGATAACACACATCTGGGCTGATACATGTTTTACAAAGAGATATACTACAGAATAACAGTCATTTGAAATAAAGCCTAATCAAATTGATTTTTTTTTTTTTAATCTTGAATTCATTTTTTCAAGCTGTGTGCTACATAGGAATTTTTCCAGCTGTTTTTTACATTCAGGGTACAAGAATAAGGCCTAATGCAGTGTTTATCTTTCCCTCCCCGTAACCTAATGGCATGTCTGGTATGGACATGTAATTTTGTCTATTTCATAAATTAAAAAAACCCCACAATTGTCACAGGATCCCTGGCATGGTGATTAAATGAGAAATACAACTGTAGCTTGATCAGCCTAAATCCTGCTCTAATCCTAAATCACTTTGGCACTTGCCAGCACCTCGTTGATGAAAAACTCGGTTTAATCCATGAATGTATATAAAAACACACATATGAAGACACACACACACAAAATTCAGCACATTTCTTACAAGTGTGCTGAACAGTGCCTCACCAGCTATTTCATTCTGTCTTATCACATGCTGACTTTGAAAATTTTGCACAGAGTTCAAGCTCTTACCCAAAATCATCTCAAGGGGTAGTGTTCTGCTATGGAAATATGTCTAAATTCACTAAATCTGAAAGCATTAAAAAGTTGCACTATGGATAGGACTTGAGGCTAAATCATGCAGGAGTTATAAAGAAATGCACGGCTGAAAAGAATTTCATGTTTCCCATTGACCAAAGCCTGACAGAGAGCATTAAACGACCCTTGCAGAACATTGCAACAGCAAACACAGTAAATGCAAAATTAAAATTGGAAAAAATTACTGTGAAGTGGTACCACATGTATTTGTAAAAATAAGACACTAGTTTGATTTTACAGTGCTAAAATCTTTTGCTCTTGTTTTGGGCCCTGTGATTATACACACCTTTTCCTCTTTTTCATATCTCTGAAGAGAGTTTGCCAGAGATACAACAGTCAGCAGCTACGTGCGAGTTTTGTCACTGGTTTCAGTGAACTCCAATTCAGATCCCAGATGTCTTCATTTTTGCAAATACCTAGAGTGTTACTTCTTGATGTAAAATCTAGGTGATATATCCAAGAGTTCTGGCAGTCAGATCTTTAGCTTTCTTTGACACTCCTACTGAATATATTAATTTGTATTTAGGCCTGATTTCACTTAGCCTCTCTGCAGCCTTTTTTTTTCTTTTTAAATATATTTGATGTATTCCTGAAAAAAAAAATTTAATTTAAGCAGCACCTAGCCCAATCCATTGCCTTTTAGAGTAAGTATGATCTAGTGCATCTGCTTTTGTAATATTCATGAAATTTGGAAAGCAAGGCTAGGCGTCATATGGTACCCTAATAGAGGATTTTGCTCATTTGAGTGTTTGGTAAGTTTTGAATGCCCAAATGGCCTATTAGCATTTCTAAGATATAAATTACTTAAAAATGTTATTATACGTATAAAAATACTTTTAGAGGAACATAATATAGTCCTTTATAAATACACAGTCAGATGAAATTACTTGTTCCATTTACCTCCCAACATGTGCTTTTTGTGTAAATATCTACCGAGCATCAAATAATTTATAAGATTAAAGGTTACAACACCCTGACTCTAAAGAAGAGGATTTGACTCTTGTTGGTCTTATAACATAATGTCTTGCCCTGAGGAAAAAGCCTTAAATTAATTGGTTGACATACTAGACAGACACTAGAAGTCCAGTTAATTGTATTTTTGGAGTGAAGGCTTATGCCTTCCTGATTCAGTCATTTAAAAACAATTAAAGCCCTTTAAAACAAAAGAAAACAAGGAGTATTTACCATTTTAAAAAATAATAATAATTTGGGGCATGAATCATTCCTTACATTCTTTTCCAGCTACAGACAATTTGTGTTGGGAAAAGTGCCATATAGTATCGACAGTGACAACAAATTGTATTGTCCGGTGAACATCTGTTTCCGACTCCCACACTGATATTGCAGGTTAGGTACTTCTGATTTAGTCTTCACAGGCTGCCCGACCACAGAGGAACTGGAAATTACTGGTACGTTCAACTTTTATTATTGGAACACAGGAAAACTTTATCATCATGCTGGGAAGTTCTGTGTCTTTTGAAATATTGGAAAGAGGGTTATGTTAGCACAGAAAGCCACATGCGATAGTTCTTACGAAGAAGGAGGAAAGCGGTTCCTGTTTATTGTGTCTGTCAGTACATGTGGGTATGCAAGTCTGAGATGAAAATCTCAAAATGGAACGGTATTTCTGTCTTCAAGATGCAAGGTTTGATGGTGAGATTTTGGGGGGGGGCTGGGGGGTTGTTGTTTATTTTTAATAAAACCAACAGCGCTGCCAAAAAGAACCAGGTTCTCCCAGTCTTGTTCAATATGCAGTATTGGGTCCCTACACAAAATATCTCTGAAATCCAAAGCAGTTTCTATGGCGTGGAGCAGGGAGAGGTTTAGTATGGGTTGCAGGATGTAGCCCTTCAGAATGTCGGTCTCAAGGAACAAACTGATCTTTTCTAACTCGTGTTTATGGTACCAAGTTACTATGATAGCAACTTATAGAGCAAGGCTGTGTTAACTAGCTAAAATTATTATTGCTAAAAAAACCCCAAGAAAATACTAAATAATCTTATCAAAATTGAAGGGAGCTTGTTAGAACGATCAACATCATTTTTTTCTCTCAGTTATGCCACCATTTTTTATTCAGCCTGGAGAAAAAGGTAAAGTTGGTGGGGCAGAGAAGAAATGAAGATATGTTCTTGATAGGCACCATGTGCCAGATTGATAAAGCTCCAGCTCCTGATCTGTAAATACACCAGCCAGTGCTGTGATAAACTACTGAAAACTATCTTTTACAGAGAGAGAGGGAGAGAGAGAAACTCCACTGAAACTCCTGTTAACACTAATTAAAGTTGCCAGCATGCAGGGGAATCAAAGGCAAAACATGTGGAGCTTCCACTGAAGTCAAAAGGAGAAGGATATGCCTAAAAGGAGAAGCATGCAAATTAAAAATATATGCTGTTCAGCATTAGCAAATCAGCTAGCCATGTAAACACTGACTTTGAGGTGTAACCCTTCCTACTGGGAACACTCCCCCTGGAAGCTGATGCTTAGTCAGAAGAGAGCATTGTCCTTGACCACGCTTCCAGAATGAGAACCTATCTTGCGAATGACAGGTCCAAGCCAAAATCAAGTAATTGCCATTTGTTTATTTCTACTTCAAGTTGTTATCATTGCTGTTGCTGTTGCTAATATTCTTGTTGTTTATTCACTGTATTATAAACAAGGACACTTTTTTCCAAGCCCTGCATCAGAAAGACTGTTTTTTTGATGCCACTCCTTATACTGATTTTTGATTTCTCAAAGACTAGAAAGCCCGGGTAGAATCTTAGCAATACGGCCAATATTCAAAATACTGTTGGGAGATTCTAGGTCTCAGCCTGAAAGGTAGAAAATTGCCTGGTCTTGCTTTTCATGAGTGTAATACGTACTTATATATGTACTAACCCAATCAATACTCCAATAGTATTTGTTTGTGAGTAGGTTGCTTTCTGCCTCCCTCTCTTCTCTCCATATGTAGACAGACGGAACATCGGTGATTGTGGAGTGGTTACAAAAGAAGCTGAACGACTTTATAGTGTGGCGACCTATGTATGGGCTCCACATTAATCTTGGCTTCCACTTGCATACTGCGTGATTTGCACCACCACCTAATTTAGTCTCATGCCTCCCAGCCCGTCCACTACATCCCTACCATCTCCCACAATTCTTTCTAATGTCAGGGTTGTTATGCCCTAAAATTACTGCACAAATGGGTGTAGAACCAGATACTTTGGGAAATTATCTGTTATTCTCCCTATATGATTTTGCTGTTACCTGGAGGCAAGTTAATAGTTTGGATTAACTATCTTTGTGGTTTTGTTGTGATTTTTACCAAGCTCCAGAAGCAGCAGGATGAATAGGAGACTGCTGACCTGTGCGACCCACTCACTCTGAACCTTTTTCCTCAAAGATTTCCACCTTTTACCAAAAGGGTGAACAAGGAGTTTAAGGGCTTGGCACTGAAACACACTGTTGTTGAAGTTCTCAGTGGGATAGGTCAGTAGAGCCACAAATAACCGTTGTTCCTGTCTCCTATGTGGTACTAACAGCATTCCCAAGAAAGAGAAAGGAAAAGAAGAGGAAAGAAACAAAAAAAAAGAGCATTTAGAAATAACATGCAGCAAACGAAAGCTGAAAACTTGACACAGGCAGCTTAGAGAAGAAAACAGGAAACAGGCAGATGCTGTGAGTGAAAGTGGAAATACAGTATTCAAGAGCTTAACTTGCACTACTTATTCAGACAAAATTCTCACTGACTTCAGGAGTTTTCTTCTGATAAGCAGTACCAGACTAGCACAACCTGACTTACACTGAAAATTACTATATGCAAGACTGACTTGTTCACCTGTCTGTTTAGGAGAGTAAGCAGCTGTAGGCACACGTTTATTTCCTTGTACAGGGAATTCTGTCCACATCATGGTAGGCAAGAATGGTTCCCAGCACTCTGCTACTCTTTTCTCCCCATACCTTGAAGAGGGATGGAGTAGGGGATGACTAGAGAGCCCTGTCTCTGCCTCCCCTAAAGTGCTGAATTAGCCCTCAGACTAAATAATCAGCTAATGCACAAGGGCTGCAGCAAACTGTTTCTGGAGTGGTGAGGGATTATGACTCAGCAGCAACAGTCACTGTTTTTGCTCGTTACTCAGGACAGATTGCGAGACTGCAGCAAGTGTTCCCCAATAAATACCAAAAGGTATCCAGATGAAATAAACAGACGCAGACGGTGCTGACTGTAACACCAGAATAAAGATACAATTCTTCGTCACATCCAGTGTCACTTAGTCAGGGTGATGTTTCCTGTATTCAGCAAACATGCCACTAAAAGAATTTCCTTGGCATGCAGACAACGTGGAAATGTCCTTTTAAAAATCAGTTAATACCAACAGAACTCATGAGCTAGCTGGAACCATTTCCTATGCTATGGAAAGAACACTTGAATAAGGTTAACCAAGACATTTCACCCTCCCAACCTCCCCCCTCCCCATCTATTTCTGGATGTCTTCTTTTGTTCACCCTTTGCTAATTATAGTGGCCTTGCTTAGGTGATATTTATAGTCTTAAAAGAGTTGCCTGACTTTTAGAACACTTTATTCATGTATATTTCCTGTGTTTATTGTTGCCTTAACTAATTTTTTAAATTAAATTTACTTGATCCAAGATTTTATTTAGCAACAAATATCAAAGTAACTTTTCTTTCAACAAATGCAAGAGCTGTATTTAGATGTAAAAAGCATTTTTCTATTTCTGAATTTCTGAAAACAGATTTTAGTTTCTTTCCCTCTCTGAGTGATGGGTATGACAGACGATTCCAGAATTAGAAAAAATGAAATTTTTTTCACCACAATATTATTATTTGGTATCTTATTTTACTAATTTATAATATCTTTATTTTTGTCTGGTTGCTTTAACGACTGGCGTGTTTCCAAGACACAGTATTAAATATTTGTTTACCCAGAATGTCTTGACGTTTATCTGCCCACCTATAACTGAACTGATACCAGTTACAGGAGTGGAAAAAAAGATATTGAGGATGTCCACCTAAAATTATAGCTTCTGAGTGATCTTACAATTTACAGTACAATTTGAAAGCTCACAGCTTTAGGCCTTCTCCAATAACGGGTCTGATAACAAACTGGAAAGAATCTTACTGGTGCCACTAAGGTATAACACAGTTCCTCACTCTCCAAGGCATTTGTTTTGTTCAGATGTTGTGCTTCTACATAGCTGCCATGTGGTTATATTCATTGCTTCATCAAGCTAGGAATATCCAGATCTCTTAATCTTTCTTCATAAATGACACTTTCCTCTGCTTCTCTTGTCATTTGTCAGCATTTTTCAGCCCTAGAGCTGATGGATTGTGTGAGCTATTAACTCCGCAGTACTGCATATGCAAAGGCAATCATCCCTTGGGCTGGAGCAGCTTACCTCTACATATGGAAGTATAGAATAACACACGTTTGTATTATAGGGCTTCAGACGGGCTGATCGGAAGTCTGTAAGTGACTTCAGTATGACTAGGATTTCATCCTTACTGTAGGTGATCCTAAAGGCTATGGGTTAACAGAAGAACATCCTTAAATCCGAACAGCCTTGATAGACTTCTAGAGGCAAACTTTCACTGTAACTGGGAACCACCCCATACAACAGAAATATCACACAGGCACTGTATACCAGTGCGGGATCTGAATGATACAGGTACTGTACAAAACCTCGGGATCTGAATGAAACAAGTTCTCTTCCTGTAGCAAGATGTACTGCCTGTTGTAGGAAAGGTCCTAATTTGCAGGGGAAAATGGCCCTTTTTTTCCTGGCACAAACTTGCAAAAAAAATGAGTTCTTTGCAAGTGAAGATCTGTCATTCCACCAGTAAAACTGTGACTTTCTTAAGCAAAACCAGGAAACACAGCTATGGTTTTTCCAAGAGACTGTTTTGTGTGACAAATTCCACCAAATCATAGTCAAACATGCAGCTATGGCTCTTCCCTGCCGCAGTGGCCGCAGTGTCTGCTTCAGGCCACGTGGCAGGAGTGGATGTAGCTATGTCATTTCCCATGTCCGTACTACAGCCCATTATATCTCTGCTTGCCACTAGCATTAGGATGGGATGGGCAGTTTTTGGAATTGCTACTTGCTCATTTTCTCTAATAATTAACAGAACATTGTTATTGCATCACGGTTATTCATGGGAACCTGAGTAAGTCCGCTACAGTGAACTGGTGACTGCAGATCTACTCAAAAGTGGCAGTCATTCAAAAAAACACGTGGAGCATGGTTCTGAGTCTCAGCATGCTGCCAGACATTGGGTATTAGACAGAAAAATGACTAAATCCAGAGCGACTGAACTCAGTCTCCGGCTATCGAAGGTGATACCATCAAACTGCAGAGTGAAACTGAAGTATCCAGCTCTGACAGGAATGGGTATGAGAGAATGTAATCTTGTCTTCTTACCCCTAGAAAAAGTGCCAGAGGCTTAGCACCGAACAAACTGCTTAGAAAGGCTGCAAAATGTCACGCCCGCATGCTGAAACACAGAATTTAGTCCCAGCCTTTGGTAGGAAGAGAGCCAGAAGATCATGAAGCTAACTTCTCCCCTGCAAGGCTTAGCTATAATCCCATGCTTCATTGAACTCTGGTTTATCTGCTGAGGCTTCTTTCTATAGCTATGGTTTTACTATTTGTGAAACTAAATGAATTATTCTAAAGCAAATAATTATTTGGCTGTGTAAGAGAAATATGTTTCCCTTTCCACCTCATTTTTTTAAAACATTTTTAAAAAATATTTATCCAGATACACTTAAACTAGACTAAAAGTCAACAGCTACACATGGAAATATATTAACTCATCTGATTACTTATATTAAGGGAAATGCTGGACCTCAGTTTCTGGCAGCTTCCCTGATTGAAAGAACATTGCAGAAGTTTTATTTCATCAGCTATGTTAGTTACATTTCCTGTCCTGATAAACGCATACTACAAAGTCCAAAAGCACTTCAAGTTATCAAATTGCATTTGATGACTTAAGTCTAAATAATATATCAACCTTTCATCACCCTGACAAAGAACTCTTAAGGTATTCCACTGCTGATATTTTTTTCTCAAAAAACCCAAAACCAAAAAACAAACCAAAAACCAAAAAAAACCCCCCAAAACCCCCAACCAAACCCTTTTTTTTTTTCTGTTGTGTGTTAATTCAGTTTAATAATTGGATTTCTGTACTATAATTCCTTATTTTCTATGCATTTCTTGATACTTCATTACATGGAGACTGAAATTGGAATTTAAAGCTGATGCACTAAGTATCATATTACTATACCTATCTAAATAAAAAAATTGAGAGACTCCAGGATCTCTGTTAATTATATTCACACTAAGTTTGCACTGCTTTAATAAATAATCTGAAACTCTGATAATACAGCTGTGCTTGTGGGGAATATGTAATACAAAACTACGCCTCTGTTCACTTCTTAGCTGCCAAAACATCTGTGTTGCCATGTACAGTAGAAGGTCTATAGGT
This sequence comes from Pterocles orientalis, assembly GCA_011057875.1. Taxonomy (NCBI): domain Eukaryota; kingdom Metazoa; phylum Chordata; class Aves; order Pterocliformes; family Pteroclidae; genus Pterocles; species Pterocles orientalis. The sequence continues at coordinate 395,436 of WKFP01013852.1, forward strand.
AGAGTCCTTCTGAGACACGTGGTTAAACCATTGTTTCTTTGAAGGCCATGTTTGCAGCTAGCGTAAGCACAGACAAATTTATACTTCTAGCAAGAAATCTTGTCCTAGGACTGATACAGTCTGACATCAATGAATGACCTAAATTTGCGAACTCAGTAAATAGCTCTAGGATGAGTTTCTTTAACATGAAGTACAGCGGCTCTTCCTGCAATCATTCACTAAATGGGTTTGTGCTCACATAGTACTTTGACCTATGACATCCTCATAAAAGAGCCAAATAAGTCAAGGTAATATTTTTTGTGAGTCACAAGTCCTTTAGTGCCTTTTTTGTAACATTCAGTTAATTTTCTGATCCTCAGCCAGGAGAAAGTATCTCGAGGACTGTTCTACAGTGCAGGTCCTGTTATCTTCTGGCCCCAAGCAGAGACTGCTTTCTTTTATGAGTTCAGGAGTACCTAGCTTTAGAGGAAGAAGTTGTGGAATTTTCCCTGATGCAGACTCTTGAGGAAAGACCAATCCAGTGGAACTGTCTGCATCCTTTCTTGGGGCCAGGTAGCCTTTGGACTCTGTAGGCTCTTGCAATATTTTCTTTTTAGTTTTGTACAAAGACCTTTCACCCGACTAAGAGAGGTGGCTACAAATCTAGCATCCCCAGGGCATTCCTGAGTTTTCTTAGCTGAGGATAAGATGGATATATCTTACTTTTATATTTACTGAGCTCTCAACAACTCCAGAATAGCAAACAAAGGCCTTCTTTACTATTACTATCGTCATGAGTCTACTGGGAGGTTATCCCTGTATTCTTATTTCATCTGTGTATAAAATACTACAGAGAAACATTTCTCATTAGGAATAAGTAAATAAACCTCTGAATTTATGATGTAATTACTAATTACAAAGTATTCTGAATTCACAAGACAGGTAGCTTCGAGATTTTAGCAGGTGTTAGATTCAAAGTCGCTACAATGGAACTGGCTGCTTGGGATCTTTCTCTGATGTTATTACTCATCCCGACTAGTCTGCTTCATTAATATTTCCATTAATTTCTGATATCTGACATGAAGATAGGAGGATTTGCTCCCTAGCAAGTATGAGTGTTAAATTACATCCTTAAATTCATACACAGGTCAAATTCTGTAAAAAGCAGTGCATGCCGCAGGTAGTTGTACCCTGTCAATATTTTTACCTTTTACATGCTTACAATGTACAACACACGCCAAACAAGTAAGAAAATTGTGATAAGCATAAACTGATAGATGCTTCGTGAAATAAAGTTTTAAAACATGTTTGTTATCACGCAAGATCTCTTTTTAAAAAATCATTTTTCCAGCCAAACAGGAAGAAAAAAATTAAAATCTGTAGTTCATTGGTGGTTTTCGTCACCTCTAGGGTAAAGGGGGCCTCAACCACTGGACTGGGACAGCATTTTTTTATCATGTTCTCTTCTGTTTCATTCCCTCCTCAGCTCTGCTAGCTACAAATCTCTAGGTGTAGCAGAAAGGAAAATGTTTGCACTTTTGTATGAATTAAAGAGAAAAATGTGGAAGACTAAATGTACAAAGAAGTGAAAGGATATAGTAAAGAACTGCAAACATGCTGTTTAGTAACTTGCAGCCAGTTGGGCAAGCCATCACTTCTCATGACAAAATCATGATGAATTTCATACAAACCACATTTGTACTTTTTTACTGTTTAATTATTTGAGTCAAATAAAATTTTAGTCCTGGAGATCTGCTAATGCACCTATCTTATCTGAAAGACATCTCAAGATTCAGTTGTTTAGGCAAGTAGGAATAATAGAAAAAATATCTTCTTATGCAAATACATCGTTCTCAGCTCTGTATAGGTAGGGAACAAAGCTGTTCTGAAAATCTAGTTGCACCTTTACTACAATTGCTTTTTCCTTTCCTTCTGAATTTTAAATCTCTGTCATATCCTTTTTTTTTTTTTCCCCCACAGGTATTCACGTTCTGTGGAGCCATCTGAAATAGCCACTTTTGACACTTTAATCAAAAGCAACTGAAACCATGGATGGATAGAAGAGAGTTGTATTCAGGAAAGGTTTGGAATCCATTTATTTAATTCTGATCCTTTTTTCTCAGCTGCAAAGAGAGATGGTGTTATCTGGTGCTGTTAACAAAGGAGAGTCTCATCTAGTTTGAGTACCTTACTTTTTTGAAGTTGAGAAGCTTAAAGTTCTTAGAATTATGTGTAATCTGGTCCCTAAATTTTGGATGTGGGTGGATTTCCATGCATGTTTCAACTGTTCTGGAATGCTGTGCAGTTTAATTGATCTTGTCCAATTAAAAAAAAAATATTATCTGGACATGCCAGAAGGTATGAAACTGTCTGAACTCTACTAAGATGAAACCAACGCTTCCTGAAAATATGTGAAAGTCAGTTCACTAGCCAAAGGCTAAATGTAGTGAATTTCTAGAATACATGTATTTCCAGAAGTCTGTATGTATGTGGTGGTGTATATATACATCCAGAGCCAGCAGCAGTTTGTCAGCATTTTCATGAAACAAATTTCTACATCTTTTGTGTCCATACTAGTAAACATGCTGGCTGATGAATATCATCCAGGCTGAGGCTGGAGGTGAAAACCATCTCTAAAACTATTCCCAGTATAGCATGTTGAATGCTTATAAAATCTGCCTATAGATCAAACCACGGAACCACAAAAAGTACATGTTGCTTGAATATCTTTCCATATTTTAACTTTAATCGTAACTGGAATTTTAAGGCAGATGATAACTTAAAAATTCTTACACTGAAGACTATCTAGTTCTCCAAGTACTCCAAAGTACTGCCCAGCATATGGGTAGAAAGATCTCGTCCCTGATATTTAGTCTATTGGAAATGTAACATGTTTGCAATTTTAATTTTTAAAATATTTTAAATGGGTAGCATGGCTTATAGCTTACTATAAAATTGTAAACAACTTCACAAAGATGCGACAGTCTTTTCCTCTCTTTAATCCATTTTCTTTTTCCCCTCTGAGTAAATTTTCTCCCTTTTCTCTTTATATACACTGAGGTTTTTAATAGTTCCTGCAACCATTCTCTTCAAAAAACGGAGAGGAGCTGGAGTTGTGTATGCAGCTTGCTTTTCTTGTCATCAGGCTTTATTTCATGTGTCTGCAACAGGATGGTTATGACAAAAATACAATTGCAGCAAGCATCCTGACTGCAGCTTTTTAATGGGATCTCCCTTCTGTGCTCTTGATTCAAGTAGATTCAATTCTCGGTGGACTCCTATAGTAACTGTTGGATTTGGCTATTGTATCATTTTCCCTTAGCTTGACAGTAGGCAGCAAGGAATTATGGACGCTTGTAAAACTTTACAGATTTCATCAGCAATTAGTTGTGGCAAAAACATCTCTGTGTACCAGACAGAGATTCAGTAACTAGAAATATAACCGGGAAATTCAGATGCGATTGTCATCTTGAGGTTTTCCAGAGACAGAGGATCTCTTATTTATTCCAGAGATAATTTCTGTATCAAGAGAGTGGTTAAAAACTGTAGTTTATCTCTATTGTCTGATCCCAAATTTCTGGCTTAAAAATTCAGACCCAATCGCAACAGACCACAAAATTGCCTTAACAAAAAGTCTGAGAAATGTAAATGGGGGAGTTTCTGGTCATCAGAGAGCGGTGCACAAGAGTTTATTGAATGCTCCAACAAAATTAAGAGCCTAAAGGTCACTGCAGCCAGCCTAGATGAAAGGAAACTCCCATGTCCCACTGGTGATGAGAACCAAAAGGAGTCCTTAAGGTATCTTCTTCCTCCTAGCTTTCTGTTCTGTGTATACCCTGCTTAGGGTTCAGCCTTCACGGTTAACCACAGACATAAGAATGGACAAAATAATACCCCAGTGAGAAACGGAATATTCCAAATATGTACTTATATAAGGAGCGTACAGAGATGGACAGAAATGGCGTTCCCACATACGTTAAATGAGGTAATAAAATAATGACATAAATGAACATAGCATGGTGTAACAAGCGTGCTTAGAACTCTGAATACAAGCCAGACAGTAAGCAATACTGACAGGGAAGGAGTAAAAATTATGCAAGGCCCTATGGAGGTTAATAACACTTGTGTTAAATAGTAAAGTACAGAAGAGCTGAACTGAAACTTGAATCCCTTTGCTACATCTAATTACAGGCTCAGTTGGAAGAAAACTGCAAGTTTCTCCTCATAACAGTCTGCCTACTTCAAGCCAAATTAATTAAGAACAAGATGCTTGGGGGAAAAAAAAGAAAGAGAAACCATACTTTCTTGCTTGAAGGACAACATTGTACCAAATGTTTTTTTTTTTTTTTCCTGATTGAACGATAATATGATGTAAGATGGTTACCTACCTTAAGTTCTCTAAAAAAGATGCTACTCCTAGCCCACTCGACAATGGAGAAGAGGGTTTGGTCAGCCATTTTACACATAAGCCCAAATGTGTTGAGCTTCTCATGCTTGCTTCTGTTGGCTTGCTCTTGCTGCAGATATGCCATAATCTTAGCTTGGACTTGCGGCTCATCTGGCTCACATTTCAGCAGTTCCAATATCAGGTGTGGAATACTTGCTGGTGAGCTTGTTTGATAACTATCCATGTACGAGTAGCCCATTATTGACTCTGGTGAACTAGTGTAAGGGTCAGGATACTCGGACTTGATAGCACGGCTCGGAAAATGGCCGTAGGTTTGGTAACCTTGCAAACTGCCGTGGGGTGGCATTGTCATACTAATTGGAGAGGTTACAAAGGGACTTCTGTCGTAGTCTGTAGGAGGCAAGGCAGTATGGTTCAGAGGTAGGCCTTTGGAGGCAGAATGGATGTTCTGGATTGCAGAGGATATCGTCAGGTCAGTCGGCATTGCTTGGATCACCTGAGTCATGGCTTCCAGTTTAAGCCCATTTGCTCGGATAAGAGCTTTTTTTTGCTGCTTCAGTGCTCTGTCTCGCTTGTACATTGGTCCAAACTTGTTTCGACCACCACGCATTCGGTCAGCTCGCACAGCTGTCAGGGGAAGAGAAAGAAGTAAATCATAAATAAAACTCGGAATCAACATTCTTTATCAAAATATACATTAAGACAGAGCAGAGATATAAAAATATAACTCCTTTCTTTTTTTTCCAAATTCAAAGTAGCACTTTACACGTAAAGAAAAATATTTATTTTTACTTAACAAATGTAATTTTTTTCTGGTAATTTAAATATCACGTGCATCTATTACTAATATAGAAGGACTTGTCTTTACATTGATTAGGACACAGGGACAAACACAATGGCTGGCTACAGGAATTTCACACCTGCTATGGGATCATGTGGAGATCTCAATGTATATTTGGTTTTATGTCAAGCCACTATGTCATTAAGAAACAAGGGCTGATGTCCAGAATTTGTCTGAGATTATCCAGCAGGCTACATTGTCTCGTTACAATCATTTCATTACTGCCTTCCACCACAGCAAAACATCTGAAACGTAAATTGGGAAATGTTCAGTAGTCACAAAGGGGAATACCTCTTCCTTAGCAAAAAGGAAATATTTCCTTTTGATTATTCTGTTCAGGTTGGTGTAAAACTTTGAGATTTCTAGGTAGCTGAACAGCTCTACAAAGATGTTTAGCTGCAGCTGGAATGTGCAGAGAGAAAGCTGTCAGCTTGCTGCCTTGCACACAGAAGTGAAACAGAAACTATTGACACTGTTCTGGCTTATAACATCTCTGGAATTAGAAATAATTAAACCAAATCCACCTCAACAGCTGCCATGGGAGTCCTACCGGTGGTCTCTGTCACAGCAGTGTCTGTCACTATGGTATATATGGAATGGACTAGCGAGGAGCTCTCGCCAAGCCCACCTTGCCCAACGGCGACTAGATTGAAAGAGGAACCTTTGACAGCCTGGTGACATGTTGAGACTGCTGAGATTGCTGGAGGTTAAGTTCTTGAGCTTTTTATCTTAGGGATTACTAGAACATTAAAAATTTATTATGAATGCTAGGTACGCATAATACTGTACATTATCATAAGGACTTTAACGGTTAATGATTTTTTTGGTCCATGGTAATTTATGAACTAGACTTTTAAGGCTATATATATATATATCACTATCAGGGAAATATAAATGTCACAAGTATTTACAATTTGGGAAGCACGTGTTCTTCCAATTTTCTGAACAAAGGAAAAGAAGTTGTATAGATGTGTGGATAACGAAGCTAAAGTCTATTTTCTAGAGTATCTTTAAAACTACAGGCACTTTGCTTAAATTTGTAGTGGAAATGCTGCTGCTAATATTGCTATTGAATGTTGATTTTGAGCAAAATACAGGAAATTAAAATAATTAAAGCACCATGCTGGAAAATGTAATCAACTTGAAATCTGAATACATAGTATCCTTCCATGTATTCTACAATTAAAAACTGTGAGCCAAATTGGTCTGGCAAACGCTTTTGCATAACTCCTATAGAAACCAAGGCGAACTGCATGTAATCACAGAAGACAAAATTTGGTCCTCAGCAATTGTGAGGAGTTAAAAGTAGGAGTAGATAAATGTATTTCATCCTTATTCTCAACAGCAACAATGAGAAAAGGATTCCAAATGTCATGTTATTTTGCTATTTGAATTTGGAAGAATATGCAGTGATTGAGAATGTTCAGGGCAGTGGGTCAGTGCTAGCTCAGTCTTATGGGCAAATAGAATAGTACTGAATCCATCGAACTGCAGGAGGCTGATTTTTCTGTTTATCTTCAGCTATATCAACAAATTTCCTTTGCCAGGCTCAGGTGATTGAATCTTATCGGTTTTGTTTCCCTCCTTGGCCTGATTTTTCCTGGTTAAGTGTCAAGGGTGAATGCCATTTCAGTACAATTGTAAGAAAAAGGAATTTAGGAGCTTGTCCTTGGTCAAGCAGAAATGTCATTTGCTGTGAAATCTGAATTTTAATATTTGATATATCAAAGTTAGAATGAACTGTGTGCGATTCTCAAATTCGAGTCGATGATAATTTTGCATTCAGTTATCTCAGAGGGTATTGTACACTTTTCATTGTTCTCTGTACATGAGAAAGTGAAATGAAGTCAAAAAGTATACTTCAAAATGCCTTATTCTCTTTTATCTGTAATAGCATCTCAGGTGGAGCATCACAAAAATATAGGACACAACTTTAGAGATTACTTGGTTCCTTAATCCCAAAGGCAAGTCGGTGTGAGGAAAAACCCTTATTTTGTCTGTTTCTCTGCTTTCTACCTTACTGTCAGAAGAATATATATCTATACAAAACAACCCCAGATAAAATATAAATAAAATCAGATCACCCTCCATAGCAATGACTAATTTTTTTCTAATCTGGACACTTCTTCAATATTTTATGTTTAATCTAAATTAAGTCTTTTTAAAAAGTTGCAAAACTATTCTATATCGATCCATTCATTCACAAGCTCTAAAATACTGAAATATCAAATACTCATATGAAAAAAATGGACTGTAAATCACTACTTGCTAGTGATTTACCACTTATGCATTGGATTTTTTTATTTAAAAACAATGCAATTGAGCACACTGAGTTGCCTTTTATTATAATTTCAAAACCACAATAAATATGTAACATTTTTTATAAAATAGCATATAGCAACATATGTAATCTTATCATTTTCAAAATTCATCTACAAATAGTGGACAATATCAGCAAGACTATAGCTCTTACCTTCCAATTTCATTCCAACACTTAGACATTTTTGAAATCGACAGTAAGGGCATCGTTTTCTCTGTGTTTTGTCAATCTGGCAATTCTGATTTTCTATACATGTGTACCTTTTGTTATTCTGGACTGTTCGCTTAAAGAATCCCTGCATGACAGATACAAAAGTTAGCCTGTTTTGCTTGAATAGTGTGTTTCAGCTTTCTATTTTATAGAAATTATTGTAACAAATTTTTCAGACACCACTCAAGCACTTCCGAAGTTACACGGTTTATTTTAAATTCCAGTGAGATGTACCCAGGAGAAAACCACCAGACTCCAGAGGAGTTTTTCTCGTGTTAGTGCTATGTTTAAAGGCTTATATCAAAGCTCGGTAAGACCGGCTATAGTCTCCTGTGCCGCTAACAGTGGTAGCAGAAATAGAGAGGCTGACCAGTTTCTTTTATATTCTTTAATCATTGCAAAATTATCAGTCTTCCTTTTAAAGTACTTTCACATTAAGTAAGTCGGGACACTGTTGCAAAGATAACAGCAATACAGAGTACCTCTGGCTACTGTACATCTCAGTGGTGCATGCTAGAGGCATAATAAGTGCTTGTTGTTTATTTTTCATTTATTATTTCTTAATGAAAATATCATGTGCTAAGTTAATTTTTCCATGCAATTATATATTTTAAATTGCATTGTTGTGGCAAAGGAGTTTCTTTTACAGTGCATTACTTAAATAACCTTAAGGAACTTAACTTGAAAAAAAACACTTTACATGACAAATCTGACATGTCATAAATTCACAAGTATTTAAAATCTTTATAATAGAACCATGCAGACACATTTATCTTCCAATAGGATAAGTTGCATTTACAAATATTTTATTCTCAAAATTAATGAATGATCTAAAAAAATAATATATTAGTTACTTGACTTTGTGTGTCAAGTGAGCTCTGCCAGTTACAGTTTGGATTTTTAAAAAGTGCATGGTCATTATAGTCACAGAAATCTACATTGTAACACTGAGGGATGAAAAAAATCTTAAGCAAGCAGCAGTTAGACTTTGCAAAGCTGATCTGTATTGAGGATACTTTTCCTACTTTCTCCTTCAGGAACTTAATATTCTGAATGTACATAAATCAACTAAAATCAATATTTAGGACAGTTAGGAATGAAAATTGTTCTAGAACTACATCACCTCACAACAGCAAAATACTTATAAGCAACGATACAACTGTAATGCAAAAGAGTCCAAGTTGTTCCCATGTCTGCAGATGAGATCTCTCCAAGAGACTTCTAAATCCTCAAGCTTTTTGCTGGTTAATTTTTTACTTGACTGTAACAAGAATAATATCAGAAAGAAGCTAAATTATCACACATCTGTTTTCTTTAATTATAATTATTTTTCTGTTTATATTTGAAACTTTTTTTGCTCTACTTGTGTTTGTATGAAGTAATTAGTACAGAACCTTGCAGCTTTCACAGGTGAGAAGTCCATAATGGTACCCAGACACTTTATCTCCACAGACTGGACACAGTTCCTCAAGGTCTTCATCGTAAGAGTAATTCACCATTTTAAACTGAGACACTGGGGAAAGGAGAAATAGCACATTCAATTAGAATTTACCTTAACTTGAAATTTCTGCAACTGTTCTCATCTAGAGAGAAAGCTCACTTAAACACACATACCACTGCAAACTGGGGGGGGAAGTTTTATTTTTAAAAACATAGCTTGCATTGAGACATGCAACTTTTCATCAACAGCAAATCTGCAATGATACTTAGCAAGTGGAACAGTACCCATCAGCTCCTCAGTTTTCTGTTCTAAATATTTATATTTACAGAGTGCCTTTAACCTAGCCCTTAGTTTAGGGAATCACAAACTAAATGAATTCATTTAAATTCGACAGTGACCACTGGCAAGCTTTAAAAAAAAAAAAGCAAAACGAAAAGATTGTGTCACTTGTGTATTTAAAGTGGTTCAGTTCGTTTCCTTTAAAGTTTTCTTTCAACATCAGCCTGCAAATATTTACTTAGCCTAAACTTCTATCTTACAGACCCAGCACTTTTGCGCCACATTAAATGCAAGTTACTTGCAAAACCGGCTTAAAACAACGTCCCCCGTGTCCCCCGAACTCGTGGTCTTGGGGTGGCCGCCCCCCTCGGAGCCGGCTCGCCCCCTCCCCGCCTTGCCCCAGCCCTGGGGTGAGCCCGCCCGCAGCCCCCGGGCTTCACAGCCGCGCTCCCGCGGCCACCAGGGAGAGGCTTTAAGCCCCTCTCGGGGCGGCTCCCCGTCGGCCGGCAGAGGGGCAGCGGGCAGGGACCGCTCTCTTCGGGGGATGCGGTGGGGGTCTGTCCAGCCAGTGCCCCCCGGTACCGGGGGCTGGGGGGAAACCGGCGCCCCGGGGCCACCTGAAGTTTCTGCCGCTCGGGGAAAAGGCGGGGAGGAGCCGGCCGTCAGGAAGGGACGAGGGGGGTAAACCAAACTGAACTAAGGCACAGAGCGCGGTCACTTGAGCCGGGATTCCCCCACAAAGAGCCCAGACAGCCCCTCTGGTTATTCCCAAAAACAAACCCCGGCGCTCACCGCGGGGCCGGTTTCCTTCCCGTTCCGTGCTGCAGCTAAAGCTCTGCTCGGCAGAAGCGGAGGGCTCCTGAGCAAGGCGAGAGCCGCTGGGCATCGCGGCGGCACCGCTGAGGATGTCGCCTCTTTGCCGGTAACCCCGCGGCCGCCACAGGTCGGGGACACCGGGGCCGCCAGAGTCCGTCCGAAGCCCCCGGCCCGGGCGGGGGGCGCGGGAGCTGCGAGCCCCTCCGCCAGGGCAAGGGGCTGCGGCCCGGCGCTCGGGGAGCTGCCGGGGGGCGAGGGGGCATTGACCTGTCAGCACACAGCCGGGAAAACGTTCCAGAGAGACCTCGGCACGAGTGGGGATCGCCACCCGCCAGCGGCGTGGGGCGGACACGACGCTGCCGCAAGCGGAGGAGGAGGAGGAGGGCCCGGCCCCCCCCTCTGCTCCCGCGGTCGCGGCTCCCGGGCCCGGCCCTGGGACGAAGTTCCCCCTCCTCGCAGGAAAAACCAAGTGGGAAAGCAGGGGGTTTCCGAGCACCATGCCCTGGCACGGAGCCTTCTCCGCGGACGAGGAAAAGGGCGGGCGGGCCTCCCTCAGCACCTTCCCAGCAGGCTCCCGGGAGAAGAGCGGATAATTTCGAAAGAGCAGGCGGGACAGAAGTTTCTGCCCTGGGAGAGGCGGGCAAGGCCAGGGCGGGATGCGCAGTGCCCGCGAACCGGGCTGCCGGCTCCGAGGCCGGGATCCGACCGACCCGCGGCGGCCCTCGGGCGGGGTGCCCGCCGCCCTCCTCCGCGCAGCGCTTCGGCCCGCAGCAGGACACTGGCACGGCCCCTCCCGCCCCACAGCGGCATTTCCAGCGCCACCCCAGCTCGGGCATCCCGCTGCCTTACGGGTACCCCGCCAGGTCGCAAATCCGCCGCGGCGTCACCGCTCTCTGCTGCGAAATTTCGCGCCGCTGCCACCTGCGCCGTGCCTGCGGGCGCCGCACCCTCGGGGCCCCGTTTCGGGACGGTGTGTGGCACTCTGGGTGCTCGGCGGGACATCCCCGTCTAACTCCCCCTGCCATAAGCTTCGAGTTAGTTTTGCGCTGACCGGGGGGAGATCGACGCCCACCGATCTGCCGCGGGGCCGGTGTCTCCGGGCAATGACCGGCGGGGCGTCTGCACCCCGGCGAAGGCTCCCGCCGGCCAGATGCTTGACGGTTCTCCGGCCGCGGTTGCACCTCCTGGCCGGGCCCTTGCCTTCGCCTCGGCGCTGGTGCCCCGGTGCCCGCCCGAGCCATGCTGGAAGGTGGCCCGCGAAGGCAGGGGCTCGGCGGAGCACGGCGGCGGGGCAGGGAGCAGCCGTAAACTTTTTTGGCAGGACGAAGGCGCGGTTTGCCGAGGGGGACCCGAGCGTGCGCGGAGGGGGAGCGCCGTGCCTTTCCCCCCTTACCTTGCATGTTTTCCGGCATTTGCCCCTGTTCCCCATTCGATCGGGCGAGTCCGAGGGCTTCCGTCTCCACTTTGGGCAGCATGACAAGGCGGCTGCGGGCCGGGCTGGGGGCTCCGTGTCCGTCCGCGACACCAGCACCTGGACACGGCAGCACAGATTTAGCTGGAACAAGGGACGCTCGGCGGCCGCTGCCTCTTCTCCTCCTCCTCCTCCTCTTCCCTCCCTCTCCTCTTGTCCTGCTGCAGCAGGAACACCGAGCGGCCCCGGCCGCCGGGAAGCGCCGCCGGGTGCCCACGGCTGGGGGAGCCGTGAGCGGGAGTCGGGGGCGGAGAAGAGAGGAGGAGGAGGAAGGTCGGGGGGTGCTGTGGAGGAAGGAGGAACCCCGGGAGCCCGCAGCCGCTCCGCCCGGGGCTCAGCGCCGCGGTAGCCCAGCGCCCCGATCCATGCGGAGCGGCACAGTGCACAGGAGCGCTCTGAAACCGCTGGTGCTGCTGGACAGTGTTCCCACCCCCGTCCCCCTCCTCCTTTCCTCCCTCCTCCTCCTCCTCCTCCTCCCCCTCTTTCCTCCGCCACAAGTGCGGAGGTGCCGAGCCGGGACCTCTAGCCCCGGCCCCGCGGGGAGGCGCTCCCGGAGCCCGGGGGCTGAGGGCGCGGGAGGCTCTGTCGAAGGGGGGGCCCCGACACCGCCCTTGCAGCCCATAAGGCAGAGGTGGGATGAGCAACACCCTCCGCGCACACACACGGACAGGAGCACACACACTTGCCCAGCGCACTCACCCCCCGCCCGGGTGTTAAACCTGTCTGCGGGGTTGGGGCCCGGGCTGCAGATCCCCCTCCCCGCCCCAGCTTCACTGACCCGGGCTGCGCCTGCCCTCCCTCCGGCGATGTGCCTTCTTGCCGGCGGGCAGCCCCGCTCCAGCTCCCCCGGGGCCGGCGGGGCAACTCCCCAGCCTGGCCATCTGCGGCCGAGGGACTTGCCTCCGGGCCGGCGGGGTTGGGCAGCGCTCGGAGAAGCCCACCCCTTGCGGCCACGGTGACGCCGCACAGCCCTGGAGCCTGAGAAAAGCGGGCGGGAGCCGCGCCGGAGCTCGCTGCACCTAGTCTGGCTTTTTGGGTCTCCCTCCCCTAAACTTTTTGCGAAATCTGTCGGTGCCAGTTGCACCGTTTGCACAGAAGCCAATGCCCTGGCAGTGCCATTGCTTGAGCAAGAGCCTCCCTCCCCGAGCAAGCGGCACTCGTTCCCGAGCTGTCCCAAAGAACTTGCAAGCGGCAGCCTCAGCGGCCAAAGCCGGGCGGCCCGGCGGGGCGGGGGGCCCGGGAGCGGCGGGGTGCCGAGCCGGTCGGCGAGCCGGGCCCGGGGACCTGCCCGCCCTCGTTGCCCTCCCTGCTCCTCCCACGCCGGGAGCGCCCGGGGGGCTCCGCTCCGCTCCTGTCGCGGTGCGTGGGCTTGGCCGTGTGGGATGCGCGGTATTTGCACCTTTGAAGGCATCCGAGCCCCCCGCCCGAGCGCTCGGCTGCCCGAACTCCTCTGACGCTTTAATCTCCGTTATGTATATTTAAGAGCTGAAAATATTTGGCAGTGAAAATTGCTTCCGATTGAAAGTGAGGCGGGGAACTGTTTCCAGAGCAGGGTATAGCGTTTCCCGTCGGTTGGGACGGAGTTTGTGAAAACTGACTCTTGTTGTAACTTATTAAATGCTTGTGATGACCGCAAGGTGACCAGCGGTGGGACAAGCCCTCCACGTGCAGACAGCGGACGCGGCTGTGCTCTTTCCTAGACCGTTTAAACGTTTCTCATCCAGTAACTGGAAGAAGAAACCTTTGCTCAATTCAGTGCAGATCCCGGGACAGTCTAACACCAGCACCACTAGCGTAGAAAATATATCTTTCTTTCCTTCTTTGTGCAGGGCTGGTGTTTTGGGGATGGACTCAATGCACAGAGAGGATCGGACCTCTCGGGCTTGTTCCAGTCTCACCTTTTCCCCGTTCCCCGTCGGGCGGGAGGGCGAGCAGGAGAGCTCTTGATCTATACCAACGTGTTATTTCTCAAGTTATAATTTCCCAGTTTAGCAGTTTGCCTGTGAGAAAGTTTTAGCACAGCAACGTGGCGAGCTGCGGGAGCGGCCAGCTCGATTGCTGACGCTGAAAACCATCCCCAGGGAATGACCTCGTCTCTAGGCTGAAGTAGCTCGGGCTGAGCCCCCGTCTCGGCCCTTAGGAAGCTGATCCCAGATACATTAATTACAAACAACCCCTCTCGCAGGCGTCCCCGTGTAGCATCTCCCTGCTTTCAGCCCGGCCGGCTCAGTGCTGGCGGCTCCTCTCCGCTCCCCCGGGAGCTCACCGGGAGGGGGTCAGGGCTGCGGGCCGGGGGTCCCCTCCGCGCCGCGGTGCCGCGACAGTCCGGCCTTGCGAGCCCGCAGCCGGGCCGCTTCAGCCCGCTGCCGGCCCGACGGGCGGCCAGAGAACCCCGGGGCGGCTCGCAGGGGAGCTTCGCCTCCTCGCAGCCCTTCCTCGCAGGAGAAGCGTTGTCAGAGCACGGCTCCGGCTCCATTTAGAGCAGACCGTTCAGCACATCGGCAGGGCACAGCCGGACCTGCGTTCTGCAGCCCGCGGGGCTCCGTCGGGGAAAGAGCCGGTCCCCTCCCTGCCGCCCGCCGCCGGTGGGTCACGGCGCTTGGCGACGCCCCGCCGGGGCGCTCCGTGCCGCCGCTCTCGTTATTGCTGCTCCGGGAAAGGGACACGCGTTTTAGGCGAAAGCCGGGGAAAGAAACCCCGCGTCCGGTCGGAGCGCAGCCGGGGCCAGGGGGGCTGCGGGCCCCGCGGGCAGCCCGGCCGGGACGGCCGCCTGTCCCCGCCGACGGCTGCCCGGCCCGGCTCTCCCCGGCCAACGCTCCCTCTCGGGCACGGCCCTAGCACCGACCCCCGGGCTCTCTGCTCCTTCTCGTGGGCTTGATATCATTCCTCAGGGGAAGGGTTTAGAGCGAGTTCAAATTGTGTATCGCAAAGCCACTCCGCGAGCTATCGCTATGGATGAAAATACTTCGGAGTGGTTATTACACATTTCTCCGAAGTAACAGTTTAGTACATATTATAATGATACCTGGTCCCTTGTGACTACATTTAATTTAACATGGAGTTCTAGCTCTCACGATTGCCTTGAGCAGCCTTAATTACCCTTTCTTCTAATCTCCTCTCCACTCCTTACTAAGTTCTACAAACTTTTTAAAAATGTAATTTCTCTCCTAAGTTTGCCTGCCTTATTCTGACTTTGCCTGAAGGTCTTGATTGACGCGTGTAATTATAATTATAAAAGATGATGGCTCGGGGAGCCTCCAGCAGCCTTGATTAGTACAAGGAGCAAGACCTGGAATATTTTATACTTCCCTATTTAAATGTATGTGCATTTACATTAAAAAACATGCTCTAACTTTAAATAATCTGCAGCTTCTTCCACCTCTTTGTTTTCAAGGTAGAGGGTTCTGTGTGATGATATTTCAAGGCAAGCTCCAATTTCTTGCAGCTTCAAAGAGGCCACAGAACCTGGGCAAATTTCAAAGCCTTTTTCCCTAAGCAGGGACATTTCCAACGTGGAGGGTCTGCTCGATGAGCAACGAAGAGCACGTTCCCTTCCAGCTTTGTGTCGGAAAGTGTCCCGGGGAAAGTTTAATTTATCTTCCCACCAAGCGGACTCTAGTGAAAAATAACTTTTTTGGGGGGAAGTATTCAAGACAAACTTCGCAGAAGCAAATTAAACAATAAATGGAGGACTTAAACTTTTCTTGGGAAGCTTAAATCCAAAGCCGATCTAAAAGAGGGAAGCATTTCAGAAGGAGAGAGATCCGCATCCTGTCCTCCCTTCCTCTCCCGCTGAGATTCCCGTTTGCCGCCAGCCCAGAGCCGCTCTGAGAAATCACTGAAACAGGCGCGGGGCAGGAGTCGCCCCGCGCAGGCTGTCCCCGCCGCAGTGACACAGCCCCTGGCACAGGCGGGCCTGGCCCCGGGCGCGGAGCGGCGCACCCCGGGGACCGTCGGGCGCGGCCCGGGAAGTGCCCCGGGGGAGGCGGCGTGCGGCGCTGCGCGGGCACAGGATCCCTCTGCAGCTGGAAAGCTTATAACAGGAGTTTGCTGCTTCGCCTCACGCACCTCTCACTCCCAACTTTACGAGGCTGTTTACACCAGGAAAAGTGTACCCAAGACAGTTTCTGCTCTACTCTCTTTTTTCCCCTTTCCTTTTCTTGCCTTTCTCCCTTTCTTCCCCTCCCCCCCCCGCCTTTTCCTCTCTTCTCTTCTCTTCTCTTCTCTTCTCTTCTCTTCTCTTCTCTTCTCTTCTCTTCTCTTCTCTTCTCTTCTCTTCTCTTCTCTTCTCTTCTCTTCTCTTCTCTTCTCTTCTCTTCTCTTCTCTTCTCTTCTCTTCTCTTCTCTTCTCTTCTCTTTCTCCTCTCCTCTCCTCTCCTCTCCTCTCCTCTCCTCTCTTTCCTCCTCCGCTCCTTCTCATAAACAGATCACCCCTACAGTACGAAGGGGAGAGTACCTCGAAACCTTCCAAGTCCCGCAGCCAGCGGGGTCCCCTCATCACTTTTGTGAGACAATATTGCTTTTAATTCCTAGGGATTCATTTGAGCGGAGACTGTTAGTGCCTCCGATTCAGGCTTTAGAAAGCAAACTGTCTCCTCTAGAGATCTGGGTAAAAAAAAACCCACAAAAAAAGTACTTTTTATTTTTCTGTTCTTTTTTTTTCTTTGATCCACTGACTGCCAGCGAAACAGAGTGGGTGCTTCGGGCTGAAATACTTTCTGTATAAAACGCACACCACAGAGGATCCCTCTCCAAAGCCTATTGCCTTTTTTTTTTTTTTTTTTTTTTTTTTTT
>WKFP01013852.1:412044-449250 GCA_011057875.1 Pterocles orientalis
TCCCCCCCCCCCCCCAATAATTAGGTTTTGAAGCTTGGAAGACTTTATTTAGAAATAATACCTTATCTTTATAATGAAAAAGTTTAAGCTCATATAGCTATGTATCTATCTCCTATAAGATTTCCCTACATGTAAGCATAGAATCATAAAACAAATCACGAGAAGATAAACTAGACATAGTTTATACTGAGAAATCTTGATGAGTTGCTTACATACACATGTCTGTTCATTGTCTATAAGAATGTATAAATATATATTAAAATATAAGGTTGCATATCTATGTAATATGTATAATATAATCGTGTAATATGTGAGTGAACTCTAGACATTAATAATAATATTGCAGAGAAGTTGTAAAGGTCTTCCCCATACTGCAGCCAAACACGGCTCTTCCCTTTCACCCTGTATAAAGACAAGTTTGAGAGGTGACCTTTAAATTACCCACACGGATGAGTGGCTGGAGGGGTTTCGTCAGCACTGGAGGTTTCCCTCTGGAGCCCACAGGCATCATTGTTACTTTGCCTCGTGTATTTGGGCAAACAATTCTATGATTCCTTGATTCTATGATTCTATGATTCTATGATTTAAAATCAGACTAACTGTAAAAAATAGTGTGTAAAGGTAAATACTGCCCCTTTTGTAGATAGCTTACTTGCAGTATAATGATGGAGAAAGTATTTAATGGCAAGAAAATTGACAGAAGTATACAATAACAGTGAAAGTTCACTGTTATAAAAAAAATCACCTATGGCTCATGTCTTGCAGTCCTCACACAGCCCAAACTGTTCACTCCTGTGAAAGCTTTGCCTGTATCACTGCTGGCCAAAATCCTAATCCAAACTTTTAAAGATAATATTTGCTGTCTTTGTTAGTCATGTGAAATTTCATTAGACATGCATAACGATAATAATAATAATAATAATACAGAAAAATAAACCTTGACAAACTCAAGAGCACTAATTATAATACCGTAAACTGCCTGAGGACATACACTAAAATTAAGATGGCAATAAGTATTATACAAGCTGAAAAATTTTACAGTAAGAAACTACAAGTAGTTTATTTTTCCTTGAATATAACAATTTTTTTTTCAAGTTAATGAAAGAGTTATTTCTGTTAAATAATCATAGCTAATGCTTATAAAAATTGCATAGTGTCCTTGAGGACACTGAGACAAGAGGCTGATTAGAGGCAAAATAAAACTTGTCAAGTAGTTTTATATTGCCCTGGAATCTGTTAGAAGAAAAAATCACAGCATTTCCATAAAAATTTTCAGAAGTCCACACGATGTTCTTCATCTGGAAGACAGGATGTACTACTAAGGTTTTGTGAATCCCAGCTGCCTCTGACTATATGACTGTAAACCTAAAAGCAGGTTTCAACAACAGGTCGTGCCAACTCACACTCCAGCTCCACACTGGTCCTATTAGTGCTCTGTGGTGCAGATCCACTGCCATTTAAACTGATGGAATCGGCTTTACATTCCCAGGATGAGGCCTTCCTCGCTGGGAGAAAGTTCTTGCTGTGGGACATCACTGATTTATACCAAACACTAACCTGTCCTCAGATGGGTGAGTGGACTGGGTGCATCTTTGCAAAGCAGGTGCTCCCTGACAAGGGAAGCTTTCAGCCCCTGCGG
The DNA here is from genome assembly GCA_011057875.1 of Pterocles orientalis. Taxonomy (NCBI): domain Eukaryota; kingdom Metazoa; phylum Chordata; class Aves; order Pterocliformes; family Pteroclidae; genus Pterocles; species Pterocles orientalis. Next base: position 413,684 of record WKFP01013852.1, read on the forward strand.
TAGGAAGCAGCAAGTGCCCCTGGCCTGAGGGGCTGGTGGGGTTGCGGGGCTGCTGCATCTGTGTCAGGGACACCCTCACAAGCCCACCAGCTCTGCCTTGGAGTAGAGAGGAAAAAGCCTCTGGGAAGGACTGGACAAAAGTGAAAGTCCAGGGATGGGATTTACTCTTAAAAGCTCTTGGCCCTGCTGCTGATTGTACTTACACCCGGGGAGGACAGCTTTTTCTTCCAAAGAATTACTGTCCAAGAGCACATAAGGACAGAATCCAGCTCCTTCCTATATGGTTCCCCCACCTCCAAGCAGAGGCCTGCAGGATGGTGCTGGTTACGTTTGACCCTTACGGGTACCTGGTGATCATACAACACACGTATGAGTGCATTTTGGAGGTATGGTGACAACAGCACTCTGCTGACTTTTGTCTCTCACCAATCTGTTCCTCATACCCACATGATCTGGGGAACCCAGACCTGCCGGTCTTTTGAAAGCCATGAAAGTGGTGCTTTGTTGGTCTAAATGTGACAGATGGCAGTGCCTTATTTTCCCTTCTCCTTGGTTGTATCCTTTCACCCTGAGAAACCTTATCTGAGTGACCACTCTCCAGATACACGAAATGTATTATTATATCACCATCCCATGATGAAGGCTAAGGAGAGAGGACCAGTGGCCCCTCCAGCACCTTTCCCTCCCTGGCAGCCAAAAAGAGCAAAACTCAGAGCACGGCCCAAGAGAGCGGGGCGCAGCTGGGAGGCTGGACTCACCCCGCTGTTCCATGTGTTTCTGGGGCATAGCTGTGCGGAGGAGCACTCCACACCTGTAGAGAAGCATCAGGGGGTCTCTGGCTTTGACTTCTCTGTGGCTTTGTTGTGATCAGCCCTCCTGGCCCAGCTGTGTCCTGATCTTGGCCAAAGCCATGTTGAACAGCCTGGGACCACCCTGTGCCCTGTTGCGGATGGGGTACCCTGATGGCACTGCTGGAGGATCCACATGGAGGATCTCTCCAAGGAGAGGTATCAGGACCCCCACCGCGGAGCAGGTCTGGCAGCAGGCACAGCCAGCTAGAAGGCAGGCAGTGGCGGGCCTGGTGGCATGGTCCTCTGGGATTTACTCCTCCAGCCATCCATTCGCGGCCCAGCAAACCTGGCTGCGGTGTTGGGCACGGCTCTTGTGTGAGAGGTGTAGGGCGGGTGAAGAGGGTGAAAAGGGGGGCCCTGGGGTCAGCTGCCTGGGACACCACTGGGACGGAGGTGGAAGCGCTTCCCGCAGCACCCTTGCCCTCCCAGGGGACAAGCAGCAGCTCCACCCACGAGGTCTAGATCAGGTTTCAGCTATGTCTGAGGCTGTTTCCTGCAGCTGGTACTGCACCCTCCATCCCCACGGTCCCAGAGCCTCCCTTGATGTTGAGGTGCCCACATCACACCCGACATCGGGGTGAGTGCCTCGCCTGCCATGTGATGACGCTCTTTGGGGTCAAGAGGAGGAGAGCTAGCCCTGGTTCCCACCTGTGGGCCAAAGCTCCCTTCTTTCGTCCTTGCCATAAACTGCTGTGCCAACACAGCCTTTGCAAAACCCTGGGCTGCGTCTGGTGAGAGGCAGAATGACCCGAGAATAGGAAGTGCAAGGAGAAGGGCAGGGAGGTGGTGGGGAGAGGCACCCACTGTGGCTCGGCCACAGCCACCGCAGCCCCGGCAGCCTGGGGCACCCTGCCCCGCGTGCCTGCGAGCCAGAGCAACCTGCGCCTGCTGGCTTTCTGGTGGGGAGCGGGTGCTGTTTCCATATGCTACTGAAAGTACTCCCTTCTTCCACTGCTCTGAAGTCTTAACTGCCTTTTACTATCCAGCCCATCCCCACTGAGTGGTGATATGTCTGCCTTTTTAGCTATAAAAAAGAATTGACACTTGACACGTGCATTACAGAACAGACCTGAGAACATTCCTGAGGTTTTTAGTCAGGCCAAAAAGCAATATAAATCTAATTTTTGCAAATGTTTATATATGTACACAAACACAATTTCACAGTTATTAGCAATTGTAACAGATAAAGATACCATTAATTATCTGATTATATATTTGATAATCACATTATCTCTGGAGAAAAGTGTTATTCACCAAAACATCATCTGGCTTCTTACATTTTTACGTTGTATAGTAAAATTCATTTTTGCCTAAATACATGTGCAAATTAATGTATTTTGTTGGCTTGCCCAAATGTAACATTTTTTTTTTTTAGTTTGGACAGCCCCAAGTCTATATACATTTATGCGGACTCTTCGAAACAGTTAGAAAACTGTTACTTACCAACTGATGTAAGTCCATGTTTTATAGATTCCTGTATGATGGCTGTGTGGGTACCAGAAGACATTATTAAGTATAAATATAGAGTACTCTCGGGTGCAAGGTGTACAGCATTGAGTACAGAAGAGGTGCAGACTGTAAACTTTTCTGGCCTTGAGACCCAGGCTATAATAACCTTCAGTGAAAGTCGGCGTGATGAACAACAACAACAAAAAATATCCAGGAATTCAGAAAGTAACAGGCATGTCTTTGAGTGGACTCTGTACTTTTTCCAGCATTAGTGACCTGCTGTAAACCATGTATCCCATTTCATGATAGTCTGCAATCAGGAGAATTGGAACTTGTGATAGGTTTCGCACCGTCACGTGATTTTGTACAGCTTGATAAGAGAACCCTGTTATAAAGTGACAGCAGAAGAGATAAGAACTCTTGGCAGATAAAGGCAGAGAAATGATTAACCTAGAGTGGAGAGGTGCTATGAAGCCCAGAGAGTGGAAGGTTGTAAAGTTGTGGGGTCATAAGATCATACTGAGTGGATGAAAACCGTACCAATGTAAGTGTAATGTCTATAAACTCAGACTTGTGACCTGTCTTCTTGATGTCGTCACCTCTTTGCCCAGTGGACAGCAGGCACGGTTGTTTTGGTTTCTGTGAGCACTCCTTGGATGGCAAAACAAGCAAGCATTAATTCCTAAAGGAGGCTTCTGGATGCAGTTGGGACTCTATACCCTGAGTAACAGCACCAGCAAATCTCTGGTGGTGGTTTGTCAGACAAAACCATTTTATTGCCTCAGGCTGGAGACTAGCTCCAAGTTGTAGCCGTTTAGTTGAAAGCATACACTATTTTCTCAGTGAAGAGCTTTACAGCATGGTTAAACATTGATACCCCAGGATTATGATGCACAGACAGCATTGCGCTCACCTCTGAGGCTGCAGGGGACAATACCAACGCACAGCATGTCAAATGGCTGTCAAGTGTTTTGCTGTAAGTAATTATTATGAAGGTAGGCAGCTGTGTAGATAACTGGGTGATTTTTCAGCTCAGCCACGGGTGGGTCAGGTTCTGCTTTCACACCCACCAGAGGAAAGGCAGGTATGCGCCAGCTCCCTGGGTGACACTGTGTTGCACTTACAGCAGCCCCAGCACAGGGTGGCTTCTCCCCGCGGTGCCACCGGCAGCCTTTGAAGCTGTAGCCCAACAGATGAAGTCTGCGTACACTTTGTGAGGTCAGACTCAAGCCTGAATAATCAGATGATATTTGAGATTTCCAGTGTCTTGAAAAGAGAGAAGTTATTCCACTGTGGGCTAGATCTGAAGCCTCTTGAAGTCAGCAGGAGTTTTCTTCTCTTTAAATTTGCAGAGGGCTGAAAAAGCAGCATATGCTCTTTTATATACTTTGTCATGATGGTTAGACATTGATGATCAAGCGGTAGACAGGTTAGTTCATGCTCAGACTGAACTGTTGTTCAGGCTTCCCCTGGCCAGGATGAGAGCTAGCAAGTAGGCAGCAGGTCTGCAAACAGGGTTGATGTGGCCAACGGTGCAGTGCCTGGACCAGAGTTATCACTTGGTCCGTGCAGTGCTGCTCTAGAGCCCCTCTTAGCAAGGATGGCAGGCTGAAGAGGGAAGGCCTGATTTTCCAAATCCTTACTAAACAACTGCATATGCATATTGTATGCTTTTTTTTTTTTTTTTTTTTTTTTTACACGCCAGAGTGTATAAATCAGACATTTGTTCACCCAATTAATAGGTCACAGTCATAAATACTCATTTTGTCTATGGTGTATGCAGCAAGTAAAATAACACAGATTTGTGCATCAAAAACGTCCAGAAATCAGGTTTCTCTTCCTCTTTTTCATACTTGGGATTATACTTGTAAAGTGAGCAAACTGTACCAAGCTATCTCACAGCAATGCTATGGATATTATTGGCTTGCAATGTATACGAAATGCTTTAAAAGCAAAACATGCTTTGTGAATGTATCTTCCTATTTATTACAGGAAAAAAAACTTTACAAGTCTGGTTAAACAGATTGCTGAGAGTTTTTTCAGGATCACTCATGTTTTTTATCTGTTTAGACTGAGTGAAAGCTGGAAGTCAGCTTTTACAAGAGATTTCTTACAAACCTAAAGAAGTTGATTCTCTGTCTACTCTAATTCACTTGGTCATTAGACAGACTTTCAATTCTATTCATAAAAAAATGAAAAAAATAATGTATTCCATCAGAAAAAGTATGTCTTTGTGGACTGGGGATAAAACAAATGAGAAATGCTGCAAATGGTATTGTGGTTAGAAACTTTCCACTGTGTCGTCAGAGATGTTGCTGGAGCAGTGTTGGCCCATGTACAAGAGACTCTACAAAGGAATCTGCCGTATGTGGGGGAGAGAGATACTAAATCATAGGAAATATAAAGAAACTTCATGCTTTTGGCTTCAAACGCTGTCATTCCTTTCCTTTTTTGCATCAGTATCAAATGTCAGGGTCATGGAAAAATGTTCTTTTATTCCTTTCTGATACTTTGTGGATAGAGGAATGTATGCCAGGTGCATAACCAGACAGACTTTCTTTGCCTTTCTTTATACCTAGTCCAGTGCAGGCAAAGAAACTCGTAGGGAGACTCCAGAATTGCCCGTATCAGCCTGCGATCCAGCAGCTCTGTATGTTCAGCAGTGATATATTTGGGCCTGAGCTGAAAAAAGTACATAAGGGTGTGCGTAATGAGGCATACGGGTTGTACCACTGAAGCTATGTACTTGAGTTTATGGCTGGATACTTTTCACATGGAAGCTACTGGTAAAGAAACCACTGACCTTACTGGGAGCAGCTGTTCCTAACCGTGGTTCGAGCATCATAAACTAATTATTTTTTTTCCCTCCCCTCCCCTCTTTTCATCCTGAGGGGGTGAGAAAACGTTTTTGAAAGGTAACTTCATTATTTGTCACATGCTTTTCTCTCTCAGGTCTTTCAGGGAGATAATTAATTGAAAAACATTTAGTGTCTTTTTTTTTTTTTTTTTTTTTTTTTTTGGCCAGTTCTTGTATGATGAAATTTTCCCTTGTTTGTCCCTCAGACTAATGTCCCTCAAATAAAATGTACCTGATTTCAAAAGCTTGGCAACAATCCCTCCTTTGACTCTTGCACATCAAATTATTTTGCAACCATTTCCCACAAAGATGGAGTCAGAAGGAGTTTCTCCTCTCATGGGCATTTTCACAGGTGGCATTTCATTTGAGCACATAAGAATGTCAAGAGACAAGCTCCGGAAGTGGCTTGACAAATGAACAGTGACCTTTTCAAAGAGTTTTAATCTCTGACTTGTATGTGTTGGTATAAATTTAGTGAGGTCAGTCAGGATTTTGTAATTTTCCTCTAACATTTTGGGTGTTGCTCTTCTGAATGCAGCATATGTTCCTTGATGTCTTTCTGTGCCATTTCAAGGTATCGTAGCCTTCGGTATCAACAGATATCAGCAAAGGTGTCAGCACACGACTCATCAAATGAGGGACAAGATCCTTGTTCTACTTAAAGTCCAGGCCAAACGTGGCACCGATCCTGCCATGGCGCCTACCAGGCATGAGCCGGCTGCTCCTGAGAGTGGTCCAGTTGGTTTCAGCTGGAGGTTGGCTTAGGTGGAAAGAGATTTACAAACTCTGTTCTTTGATCTGGAAATAACTTTTAAAAACTTTTCTTCATTTCAGTCGTTCCAATATTCCTCCTGATCTATCACAGACATTTAAAATTCTTTTGGATGCTTCAGTATATTTTCTCCACCTTCATGAATTTTATATTATTGTACATGTGCAAAACCAAGGCATTAAAAATACAGTTTTATGCCTTTTCCCCAGTAGTTCCGTAAAAGAAATTAAGAGAATCTGATATATCTGGTGATCTTCACCTATAGGGGTTTTCAGTGAAGTAATTACAGTACTGAAATGTAAAGTTCTAATTTATTAAGTTATTTCCATCGGTTCCTCAATTCCTGTTTGGTCTTACGGTATGACTACACTATTAAATGCCTTGTTAGTTTTGCTTTCTTACATATATATCTATTTTACATGTTATGTTTATCACCTCAGTAATAGAATATAATTGCACTAAAGTACATTTCAGCATATGCTACTTCTTACTCGGGATTTTCATCACGTTCAGATGCAGCTCTGGTGAACAGAAGCATGGTAAGTTTTTTGTGGGTGTTCAAAATGCAGCCTGTTTTCCTTCATTACATTAATCAGAATATTTTAGTCTTTCATATGTTTCTGTTCCCTGTTTGGATTAATACAATTTAATAAAAACCATATTTGGAGATGAATCATAAAACGCAAGAATTATAAAATTGCTTCCGGTGGCTTTTCCCTAATAATTACTTACAAAAATTTGTTTCAGTGAAAATTTCTGCTAATAAATTCATATCTAGAAGAGGAGGTAAACGCAGACATTTGTAAGTATTTTCTTAAGTTAAATGAGCAATCAGGAAACCTTCAGGACTGCTTAGGAGGAAAACTCAGTTCTGTGCAGAGGGACGCATGCAGTTGTGGGTCACGGGAGTCTTCTTTTTGGCTTTAACTCAAGGAGTAGTTCAGCTAGTCTGGCGCTGAAAAAATATAACATTTTTTTGTGTGAGAAGAGCTATCTAGGAAAGTTTAATCTGCCTGTCGGTCTGTCTATGTAAGTCGCTTCGACCTCAATTTCTTGCACACCTTCTTTTCTTCAATAATCTAACTTATTGGCATATAAAGAGAAAATATATTAATTAGTTACTTACGGAACCTTTTCAAAGCTTATCTAGGAGATATTTACTAGAAATAGGAGCAGAGTGTTTGACTTTGTGAGAAAAGAGCAGATTTCTGTGAAACAGGCAGGGGGAAATTGCTTCCACGTACGTGGCAGTAACAGGTGTTGTGAACTCATCCATCACCTCCCATAGCACTCGGGAGCAGAAAACAGTTTCTTCTTAGAGCACTATTAATAAAATATCAGGAATATATTACTCTGGAAGCAGGAGAGGAGAAAGAGAAGGGAAAGAGTCTTAAAGTGGTTCTTAAATGGAACTTAAAACCTTTTGAATTCACAAGCTAGATTCTCTGCTTTTTTTCAAGATCTGTACATGTGTGCAGGGATGACGCTGTCACCAGCCCTGCCCTCCCAACCCCAAAACCCCCAACACCTTAACTTGAGGCGGGATGGAAATACCGAGTCTTACCCAAGGAAACGAAATCCTTAAAGACCTTGTGTGCTCTGGTGGGTTTCTGGCAAATTTCTACCCCTGAAGGAAGCTGCACGTGTGCTACGTTGCACACTGACTGGCTTTGCTGAGACCGTGGAAGAGCTGTGAGCTGAATGTCAACGAAAGGTGGAAGACTGTCAAAAGAAAAGAGCGGGTCCCCTTACTGAAACTCATGTATTGAACCAGGAATAGAAGGATATCTAGAGGCTGATGAACTGCAGAGCAGCACGCAACACATGCTCCATGGGCCACTTTCCAGCCAGAGGGAGAGGGAATGAAGGCTTACTGCTCAAGCGATGGGTCAGATCTGGTGCAGAGGAGCGCTTCCACTACTTTCTATCTTCCCAATGAGCAAGCGAAGAATTTGTTCCAATTTCAAAGCTGATTTTCACTGGGAAGGACACTGGAAAGGAGAGAAAAGCAGGGTAAAGGCCATTCAGAAATAAGGATTTCTGATCATTTTATTAATAACTGTGAGAAATGTAGCACCTGGCAGGAGAGATAAGTGGATTTTCCTAAGCTCTGTTATAGGCAGGTAAATATTGCTCTGGTTTATGGCACTAATAATTAAACAGAGCCCTAGTCTTTCTCTTAGTAACTTAAAATTTAAGGTGGTTGTTTTCTGGAGGCGTATGATGAAATCTGAACAACAGAAACTACTTCAGATGTCAGCTTCATAGTGAAAAAAAATCTATATTCTGTCCAACGGATATATTTCATGAGCATATAGATAGTACTGAAGAAACACAGTTTTTTTCATTGTCTTCCGAGTCTTCTGTGCACCACTCTTGGTAAATATTGCAGTTCTTAAAAAACAGAACAAGTAGACTTAAGATCTGAGAAATGCTTCATTCCTTCAAGAACATAGTCTCCCTAGTGCAGTTACATGAATAATAGATTAGTGTAACATATTAATTTTTTTATATCTTTTTATACAAAGTGCCCACATTTTGTTAGACAGTATACTTATTTTATTTTATATGCTTAGACCACAGTAAAAAACGCAGATGACCCTGGAATTGGGGTGCCTATATTTCTGGGGAGAGCAGCAGCACCTGGGATTTCTGAGGAGCCCTGACTTTCAGGGAGTAGCTTTAAATCAGTCTGTTAGTGCATCTGCAATGGCATGCAAATCTTCAGCTCCTGTTCAGCCACTCTATTTGTATTGTGCCTAGACCAAGCTCTTAATCTCAGGCTAGGGCTTCTGGGTACTTCTGCCACATCAGAAAATATGAACAGATGTTCAAGTACGCTTATTAACTGTAAACTCATGTTTTAATCTTAAAACTGTTACTCTTGCTTTCCTCTGGTTGCCACTGCCTACCCTCCAATTAGACTGAAATGCTTTTTGGTGTTCCAGACAACAATGTGTACAATTAAGATGGAGACCTGTTCATGACCTCTGAAAATACTGTATTACAAATATATACATATATACAAAGTAAGAGATATTTAATAGAGCAGTAGTAGGATGATTTAAAAAAAAAAAAGAGCTTTTGACAGACCCCTGAGCCCCATGCTTACTGCCCATGGGACCACGACCTCATTTAAATCCAGCTGGGGATTCAATCCCTTTCCTGGAATGTTCTCTTTCCCTTTGGTGGCATCTGGACAGGGCACCTTTACAAAGTCTTGTTTGTAAAAAGCTTGCACTAGCTCCAGACTAGGTGGTTGCTGTGTGGACACCCAGCCCTTCTCACTAGTGCCTGGAGAGGGGACGGAGGGCTTGTCCAGGTGAGAAGTTAGGGCCAGGACATGTACAGTGTGATGGTTAAGCCTGTTTCTGGAAAATAATCCCCGTGCCCTGTGTTACCATTAACTCACTGCCGTGTTTGACACTCGTGCATCAGTTGATGGGCAGTAATGACTGAACAATAACTATTGATTTTTCATTTCATATTAACGACATGGCAAGTTCTGAATCTGATAGTGAGGTTAGGATGCCAGCGTAGACATTCCTGTTTGGCTGTAAAAAAGGTGTCTTCTTGCCTTCCCTGGATCCTTACCTTGTCTCTCAAGAATGTGTATAGAATTTTCTCCTTAAGGCATTGGAGTTTCACAATCTATAAAATATACACAATTTTGTGTTGATTTTCCGTCTTGGAGCAAGCATCCTTTAAGCTTAAAATAAATAAATGTACTGGATCAATTATTTACCCAAAGCACACTGAGACAAATGACGAACACTGAATGACAGAAGAGAGGTGGAATGGGGTGGAAGTTCTTTCTGACTCAAGATCAGGCAAATGTAGAGAGTCACTGGCATCAGTTGGTGGAGATTCCAGCCAGCTCTGTCATTTTCTTCATAAAAAGAAAAAATGAACTAGAATCCTTTCCGAACTTATCCTGGTGAGACCTGCTTTAGTCAAGTCACTGACACTATAGTTATATGAAATGTTGGGAAGGGACAAAAGCCAAGATTTAGTTGTTTGGAACTTTCAAAAGTTTGGAAAATGTTCTGAAATTTTGCAACAGACTCTGGGATTTCAGCAGGAAGTCAAGCATTTCTGTATCACTTCTCCTATGGTATCAGCAGTCTTAAGAAACTAGCAGAATTAAAGTGAAATTGTTGCAGCTTAAAATGCTTCCACAACATGAATAAAAGCACATTTTGTTTCTTCAAACACAAACATTTTTATCTTTTGCTTCTTTCTTTTGGTACTGTCTGATCTTATTCCCCCTCCCTTTTGACGTTAGATCTCATTTTTCTCTCTTTGCCTGGTCCTTCACTGTCTCCTGTTGTGGACAGCTTTCCTCTAGCTGCTGCTTCCCATATATGTCTGAAATCTTATCTTGGCACCTGCAGTGAGAACCTTCTGAAGTGCAGATGTTGAGGATGTTCCCAAGTTGGGCTTTCGTGCTGCTTGCAGTAATAGGACCGCTGCTGTTACTCAAAATTATCCCGTCATATAAAGAAGAGGTACAGTAAATATTCTATACAGACAACACTAACACAGCAGGCAACACTGTAGCCTAAGGCTATGCTCTTGCACTGTAGTCTTTGGAAGCATAAGGATTGCTTTTAACCTTTTAGTGTGTACTATATTTTTTCACCTCCTTTGACAGCATTTGCCTCAGTCGCAGCGTAGCGTTTGTATCCCTGTGGTTCTGTCGTGCTGGGAAGTTGCAATCCACAATGTTGTTTCAGTTCCCATGTTGCTCTGACTATGCTGGTTGCCGGGGGGCTGTTGGGACCCCCATTACTCAGCTGAAGGCATCTGCACAGGGAAAACCTGTCTTGCAGGGAGCTTTCTTTGAGCAGAATGGCTCATGAAGCTGCAGCCTCAGTGTCACATAAAAATGCCCTGGTTCTGTGTAAAAAGAAAAACCGAAACACTACCAAAAAAACCCAAACAAAAACCCCCAAACTCCACAGCAAATGCTAAAAAGCTGTAGCTCTGGTGCTTCAGAATAGATTCTTATGGGATTTGAAGCTAATCCTGTTCCTATTGTAGAGGGTTGTTTGCTGAGAAAGGCTTCAGCTCAGCCAGTCGTGTCAATATGTCTAACTGCCTCACGTGTGGGAGGTAACTGTGCTGATAACATCAAAAGTGAATACACATTTATCCATCTGAAAGGGGTCTGTTGGCTGAGTTCTGTGCAATCTTTACGAGAAGGTATCATATCTTATCTGTGAAGCATCTTCTACGCCTTGCTTGCTATAAAAACAACTATGATCCCACTTTGACCAACCTGCCCAAAATCTAAGCATCCCAGAATTTCGACACCTATGTTTTCGATTCTGCCAAGCCATCTTTGAGATGAGCTTGCTAAAAATACAAGTTAAACATGTTAAAATGAAACTTCCGAGAAACCTGAGTCTTCTCATGCAAGGCTTCTCTGTGCACAGGGAAACTCGGAGAGCTGGCAGAGTTTTAAAGGTTGGACCTGTAAGCCTGCAGCTTCCCACTTATGGAAGATAAACAGAACCATCTTTAAAGCAGACAGACTGAAGTGGCTGGATAGTGAATGGGGTGATCCTCACTTTATCTTATTTGATTTCATTACCCACAGTGTTGAAAGCTGTCTGCAACTTACGGTACTTTGTACTTCTCCTTAAGCCTCAATGGCTTTTATACCATTGTTCTGAGAAGCCATTTAAAGAATTTTGAATCACTGTGGTGATATGATTCAGCCCTGGAGTCACTCCAAAACACAAAAGTCCTATTGTCCTACCAAGTTACCAAAGTGTTGTAAAGGAGAGTTTGCTACTTGTCGTAGTTTATCATGTTTCAAGCATACCACACAAGACGAGAATCCTTAATAAAGTATGTAACTTAGAGACAAAGCCTGCCCACAGAGTGTGAACATGCCTTTAGACAAGGCACCACATTTCTTCCTGGCAGGCGTCGTATTTCCAGGACCATCCGCCTGGTTCCTAAGTGAGTACACAGATTCACTAGTCAAAGGAACTAGGTTTCTTTAAATATATTAGTGGCTTTATTATGGTCTAATGGTCTCCACAGAAATTGGCAGGATTTCTACACAGGTGTGATGGTAAATTAGCTCTGCATGATTGGCAGATGTATTTCTACTGACATTTTAGGAGAAACCAGGTGAATTGTTGTCATCCTGGCTAACGCAATGGAAGTACGTCTGATCGCAGAATTGTACTGATTTATCGATGTTTAACAAGTGCTTTAGCAACGTAACAGCTTTTGTTGTATCCATCCTAAAGCTGTGTTCAAACAGGACAGTCATAATAACAGAAGGGGAAATTCACTGAAATATAACACACATCTTCAGAACCAGAACAACATTCTTAGAGAGAATAGTTCTATTAGAACTGGTTTGGCCAACTTAAGAGTTTCTGCTGGATTTATAAGTGTCTTGTTGTTTCCCCATTTTAAATGGGATGAAGTGTTTAGTAGCCAGAGTTCAGCACCTGCTATCTTAGGGTGAGACAGTGGTGGTGGGGTGGGAATACTTTCCTTCTTCCCTTAGACATCTGAACATCAGCAGGGCACAACTCCACCTTGTGCTTGCTGGGTGACCAGGCAGAGAGATCCCTCGAGCACCTCTGGAAGCAGCCTTACTCCCCTCACCTCACGTGTGTTTTTACAGGCAATTATAGCATGTTCTGTGGACCCTCATATTTCTTACACGTAATTTTCTGTGAACAGTTTTTTGACTTTGTGTTACTTTATTTTTCCTTAGAATCACAGAATCGTTAAGGTTGGGAAAGACCTCAAGGATCATCAAGTCCAACAGTCAAAAAAACCATCCTTCTTTTTATTGATACTCAGGAGAAACAATGGTGAGGCAATGCTGTTTTCATTAACATAAGCAGTTTCTGTACAAAAGGGATTCAGCTCTGTTAATAGGGAGGAATTGTTCTGTAGCGAGGTTTCCTGTACATCTGTGCTAGAGTGGCGCACATCTCATCCTAGCGAGGGAAGTGCAATATATGAGGCTATTAGAGATGATCTGTAACATGAAGTAGAAAAAATGTCCAGATGAAAGCATAAAAATCCCTCTATCATGCTGGTATTTGTGCTGAAGAAAACTATTTTATAATCTAAGCTGTCGTGAGGGGCTGCCCTACCAGTATGAGTACAGTGAGAAAGCAGAAGAGTCTGTTGATCTGTCTTTGTTGTGTAATGTATATAACATGCACTGGAGTTGATCTGAAAAGTGTCAAAAGTGCCTTTTTAATTGTGTGACGTGATTTGTTTTCCTGGAAAACACCCCAGATAAGACATACGTAACAGTGCATGATATGCATGAGGTGGTTAGGATGCTTTCGGTGTTGAAAATCACAATTCCACAGGGTGTTTCTAGCTCATAAAATATTAGTAGCATTACAACTGGGATGTACTGTGTTTTAATGCCGTGTTATTGTGACATGTCACCTCTCTGTCCACAGGACTCTGCAACATCATTTAATTACCCTTCAGGTGGTGTGATACAGAAGAGTTTTGTTAAAGTGAGTATAGAGCTATGCTGATTCACTCTTGCTGAAGATCTAGTCCAAGGTTCATACAGTGCTTCGAAATAAGAGATAACAGGTACCACAGAAATGCAAAATATATATCAGTGAGATAAATGGAAGAAAACTGTCTTCAGTTTTTGCCAATGAAAAAAACTACACAAGTCTGAAAGACAGTCTTAGGCACATTATCACTTTAATCTGTAGCGACTTCTGTTTTTCTGGGATCACTTCTGTATGTCATTATACATAGTAAAATATCCTGCTTAATTCAAGTTCATCCATCCACCTCAGATTAACAATGGTCAAACTGGTCCTCTTGGAATTACAGCTGCTAGACTTTGGCCATGATTTGAGTTTTCTAATTAGTACACTGAAGCAAAAGGATTTTGGAAGTATTTCGGTTCAAAGGGGAGAAACTGTTCGAAAAGCTATCTGTACTTTCGAAATTCTTGATCAGAAAAGCTGGCTTCATCATCCTCGGTTTCGCCAGGGTTGGGGGGTGAGGCGGGGGACGCACTGCACGTTGCAAACTTGATTGACGTTTCTACAAGCTCTAATGAAAATTATGAAGAGGAAGTGATACACGTGGTAGGCTCTGTCAGTCTTGAGGCCTGGCTATTCTTTCTGGTTTTGCTCCAGCAGAGTATCTGGGAATTTACTTTAGTTTGGGAACTTTGGCCAGGGAGCTTGGGAGCCAAAATCAGGAATGATATCCATTTGAACTGGCAGACAGTGAATGACTGGCACTGAGCATAAGTGGTCTGTGTTGTGAAGCTTTAAGGTGCCATTAGTTTTGAAAAAGTACTTACTGTCAGTACTGCTGAAATACTAACTTTTTGAGGCATAGAGGTCTGTCCTTTTGAATATTCTTGAATAAAGCATAAGGTAATCCCTCTTGTAGGCATTATGCATGTGCATCCCATGGTGAAAAATGTGTGTCCTTGGGCTCGATGGGACAAATTCTTCCCTTGGTTACATGAGGGAAAATGCAGAGCCAAGTCATAGCTGTTGCTGATTTCTTCAGTGCTCAGTGATGCAAACGAGAGCTGAATCCGTCCCGCTGCCTATAGCTGGTGTTTTGCATAGAAATGCTCACTGTGCTGAAACACACATTTGCAAGAATGCGTCTGTGCAGTTTACATTTCCAGCTTTAATTTTTGAGCCGTGCGTAAGAGACTCCAGGGAACAGTGTGTACTGTCAGCAGAAGTTATCTTTTTGATGAATCAGGCACATTGTTTGTACCCCTGCATTTGATAGACGTGTTGTAATAAGGTCCTGAACTGCTTACTGTGTCTTTATGTACCTTCCCTCTTGGCAGTTGTAACTATTGTGCTGCTTGACCTATATTAATGGTACTACAAACAACAAGTTTAACCATTAACTTCTGAGCCCGGTTTAAATGGATTTTGCTGAGAGATGGGAACTGAAGATTTAAGGAGGTAAAAATTAAAGAGTGTGAAGTTTTTCAGTGCTTACAGATCTGATGTGGTGGGTGGGAAGGAGTTCAAAGACCCAAGAATAAAACGTTAACATATTATTATTATGGTCTGAAACAACCCGTCCCACGCAAGGTATGGGAAAAGTGCTATCTTAGATGTTTTCTTCATTAAATGACTTGTGCATTTGATTTTTTTTTGTTATTCCGGTGAGGCTTGCTTGCTGTTTCATGTGTATCTGCACATACTGTGTAGCAAGAACAGGCTGAGAGGGTTACACTGAAGGGCATTAAACACTGCCTGCTACTGCTGCCTGGGAAAAGGGAAACTTGTTTTCAGTAAGTTGTGAGGAGATAGCGAAAGCTAGAAAGAGTCCAAGCGAAAGGAGCCAGGGTCAGACTAGTGCTTTAGGTACAGAAAGTGTGGTCTGATTTAGCTTGATTTAGTCGGGCTGCGGCTCAGCGACCTAAGTTCTGTGCACAGAACTTGAATTTTAGACCATTTAATAAAAGACAATTTCATTTCTGACATATGTGGCTATATGATCTCAGGAATAAGCAACTGTGACTGATCCGTGGTAACTGTACCATGTGTGCACAAAGCTAACAGCAAGCGTGTGACGGTTCAATATCTGGGGTGATTTGATAATTTGTGGAAGAGTGATTCTGTGTTTCCCAGTTTATTGACATCAGTGATTTTTGCCTGAGACCCTTAAAGGGTGGACATGCAAAAGTTAAATGTGGGGGGAAGTGGTATGCTCTGGGATGTTTTGCTAAAACCTCTGTCTTCCCTGATAAAGCTGCTTCATTTTATGCATGCAAGCGTTGAAATCTGCCACTGTTTTCATTTGGCGGTTATCTCTCTCTCTGCTGGGATTTCACCACTGGCTCCACAGGCCATATGTAGGTGTCTTGTGCAATCAAATGGTGTGTGTCCTGCTGGGTCCCGGTGACGGACAGTGCCAGAAATGTGTGCTTTAGCTCAAAGTAGCAGCTGATATTCGTAGGTACAAATGCCTATGGTTCATTCACTGCAGCTGAGCTGTTCTCAGAACTGTCTATTTTACTTTAAGTGGAACAAAATATGCAGTTGGAAAACATGCTTTAGAAATGTGTGGTATTTGTGTGTCGGTCCTTATTCCAATGTAGTTAAACCAAGGTGAGTAGAACTTTATCTTTGTCACTAATATAGATTTTTTTGGTTGAAACCGGTAAACTGATGCAAATCTTTGTTATCCCCAATCTCAAGACCTGTTAACTGGGTAATATGTGTTGGGTCTTGAAGATTACAAAGAACTTGGTAAACATTTAATAAAGACACAAAAATCTCTGTAATACAAAGGGATGCAGTGAGAGACTACCAACATTCAGTGATGTATAAGCCAAGCAAGGGAGGGAAGCCCGTGATTCCGGCTGCCAGACTTCTCTAACCAGTGACTTCCTTGTCTTTCTTCGATTCCTAAAGAAAAAGAGGCACAAAGTCAACCTTACGAGGAAGTGATCTCAGTTAGTGTCAACAGGAAAAAACAGAAATGTTGGGGAAGGCTTGTTGGGAGCAAAAACGCAACTGTACCAACAGAATTGTTCTTTCCTCTGGGCTTTTGTAGTTGCACTTTTCGTTCCTCTGGTGCCCGTAATTCCCAATGTTTCCATTTAAGCAAGTTAAACTGGTAAAAGCCTGTGTACGGGTTATTTCTGCTGACATTAGTTTCCTGAAATTCTCCAGAAGCAAACTTAGCTGAGGGAAGTCTATTAAAGTTTGTCCGTACCCGGAACGGCATTAATTCCTGTAGTCTGGGTTAGTGGGCACAGTGCTGCTTCACACAGAGCAAAGGTGGGAGCAGGGTAGGTCCCCACGGCTGCTCTTCTCCTCTTTTCTTGCCTGTTTAGCCCTTCAACTCTGAAACAGCTACGATCAGAACGAGGTCACAGCATGGTGATTTTGTTCTGAACGTAACTTTTGTTCTAGCAGCTGTGCTGGCTGGCACCCATGCAAAGTAATTCAGCATTTCCCACTGTATTGGTACAACAGTATGATTTTTATTTTGCTCTGAGCCTAATGTGCACATTCCGGCTTGTAATCACGAGAGGGCTTGGCAGATGAGCTTTTGAGATGCTTGTTCACATCTCTGGGGAGCAGCTCCCTACAGGTTAGTGTTTTCAAACTAGCTTGCAAGTCGTTAGATTTTTCTCTTGGTGACTCTAGGTGGGAAGGCTTGTTTACTCACGAGTTTAAAGCACCTTGTTTAGGTGTTCACAGGTGTTAGCCTGATGGGAAGGAAAGGAAGTTTAAATCTGAAGTTTAATATACTGTCCCCTCTTTTTTTGCCATTTTTTCAGGTATGTGAGAACAAAAGAAGTTTAGTCACAGAATGTGACCTGTACAAATACGGTCAACAAAGGTTAAATTAAAGCAGTAGGTTTAATTTCATGTCTCCTTGTAGCTCGCAAAACAGTAGTCTGCCAAGAAGAGGATTCCATGGCCCAGTGACAATAAGCTGCCCCAACAGAACACAATTCAGTTACTTTTTACATGTTCAGTCACTCTCTATCCGCAGCAGCTGTGGTGATAGGACAGCATCTTTTAGTATCTTGATACTTTCTGTGCTAAAAGGTTAGTGTGAGCTGTCTTGAGAGAATTTTGTCTGGTATCAGAGCTATAAACCTTATCTCAGTAAATAGAATAAAGCTGGCTAATGATCACAAACTTTATGTTCTTTTCTTTCAGGGGATAGGTTTGAAAATGTAGTCATTTCTTTCAACAATACAAAAAGCATCTTAGAGAAAAATAGTTTTTGTTACGTATCAGTAGAGACAAGTAGCAACTTTTAGGCTGCTTATCACCCATATTCTCACGTAAAGAGTGTAAGTACGGTGTGTGTAGCTAGCTGGATGGATAGATCTGTTTCTGAGCATCTATGGAAGTTAGTGGAAGTCTTGCATGCCTTAGGATTGTGTGATTTTTATTTTTTCGTTGAAGACATCTCAGACAAGGTAAGCTCATTAGAACCATCAAGGAGAAATGGAAACAACTTGTGTTCATTATGTGTCTCTTCCGAAATGGAGGGTTGCCAGCTGGAGGCAGCCATATGTATGCACAAGATTGCAGCTGGGAGTGCAATCTAAATTCCTTAAAAATGACTAGATGGTGCTTGTATTTATTGCAAACTATGTGCAAGGTAAAGCTCGGGAGCAGGGAAATCTGCTCTGAAATGGCAAGAAAAGGATCATGTTTGCAAACAACTACGTTTTAAATAAGTAGTAGGACAAAGTGTGCATTATATCCAGATCTTGTGGGATACCTTGGGATCCCCATGTGCATGCCAAGCACAGATAGAAAAAACTGTGCAGGAGTTTTTGCTATTTGTACCCGAAAGGCTGAAGCATAATGTCAGCTATTCACTGCAAATCAGCACTATCTCCAGCTCAGTATATTTGGACTTTTCATGGCACTCAGACTGACACACAGCAGCAGGTCTTTTACCTCAAGAAGCTTTTTCTTCTCAGCCTCACTTAATTTCTTTGTCTCTGGACTTCTCAATGCTTACATTTGCCCTCATCACTTGCTGGTGCAGCGTCTCTTTTTACAGAAGTTTCAGCTATGCTATTCACTCCGGTGAGCTTATTTGTCAGTTATTCCAAAGGATGCACTAGTTTCTAAATGCAATAGTTCTGCTTCATTTGTTTGCTTGCGCTTTGTATCTTCTACCTTATGAACTCCGTGGTACTACACACAGGTTGCCAAAAGCTGGTCTATTAAATGATGCATTGACTAGCGTGTGTGTTTAACAGCATATTACAAACATTGCACAGTATAAGGACAATAGCTCGGTAAAAAGTATATTGTTATGAGCTAAAAAATGGAATTAATCAGGATTTAGAACTTTCTGTAAAATGACAAGTTTGGATAGACCAACCTTGGGAGTTTACAGACTATAAAATGGACTCCGTGCAGGCTGTCTTTCCCGGTATTTATGTGGGAAAACACCTTTGACTTGGTGGGAGTTTTGCCTGTGTGAGGGTTATAGGGCTGGAGCTCAGTTGCAGTGCTATGGAGCTTCAGCTGTGCTAAATGACGGATTTTTGGAATGATGTGAACATTTGTGTAACTGTTGATATTAGAAGGCTTTATAGCTTTTCTTCACAAAGCAATCACCTTTATCAAAGGGGTGCTGAAAGCAGACATTGAATCTTAAATGACCAAATGTTGCAAATGTCTGAGAAATGGGATTAAACTCTCTGAGAAATATGTTTTTTGTTAGCAGACTCATGAAGAGGTTCATAAGAGAAATCATTTATTTGCAAGCTGCGTCAGGAAATAGAGATGTGTGCTCGTGTCTGTCTTATTTGTTGGCTTTGGTTGCACAGAACTAGCATCCAGGTGCCCAAACCAATTTGTGTCCCTCTTGTGCCAGCTGTTAGTATGTAAGGCGAATATTTGCTCAGAGGTTTTTATGATCTGAGGACATGAAGGTAAAAGCAAGTGCTATATTGCTTTAGGTGTTGCATGAGGCTACCTATGAAAGGATGAAGTACTTTACAAAGCCCAAATGAGAATGAGGTGGGAAGCTGACTTAGCTCTTTTGCTTATGGTCTGATCATGGAATCATGGAATCATGGAATCATGGAATCATTTAGGTTGGAAAAGACCTTTAAGATCATCAAGTCCGACCGTAAACCCAACACTGCCACGTCCACCACTAAACTATGTCCCTAAGCACCGTGTCTTTATCTGGAAGACCGTTATGGAAGTGAGACTCTAAGAGAACTTTTCTTCAGAAAACAACTTTTTTTCGTAACAAATGGCATGCTGCTTTGTAGCTTAGTTCTTTCTTTACCTTTTCAATAAGATTCTTACAAGACGATGTAATTTTTGTCACAAATACTATTTTTGTCACAGCTGGTCTACTTGGTATATTTGGTTCAAAACTCTTGACCTTATGAGGACAGGCTTCAGCCTGGAGAAGAGGAGGCTCCGAAGAGACTTAATAGCAGCCTTCCAGTACCTGAAGGGGGCTACAAGAGAGATGGGGAGGCACTCTTTATCAGGGGGTGTAGTGAGAGGACAAGGGGTAACAGGTATAAGCTAAAAGAGGGTAAATTTAGACTAGACATTAGGAAGAAATTTTTCACTATGAGGGTGGTGAGACACTGGAACAGGGTGCCCAGAGAAGCTGTGGATGCCCCATCCCTGGAGGGGTTCAAGGCCAGGCTGGATGAGGCTTTCAGAAACCTGGGCTAGTGGGAGGTGTCCCTGCCCATGTACCTACCGTGCTCACGGAAGGCCAGCGCCGTGCCAATGCAGTCCCTCAGTGTGTATTTTGGGAAGCAGGCACCAAGTCTCATGCAACTCTTCTGCTTGAGTACCCCCCCCACCCTGTTCTAGCCCTAATGAGTTTCCCCTGTGGGCAGCTGCAGCTGGATGGAGGTTTTGAGGACTGAAGATTTGAATTTATCTCAAATTCAAAAGAAGTCTTCCTGTGACACAGCATCCTCAGACCATTTTGTTATCCAGAACCACCAGAAAAAGGTCTTCCTGGAGACACATGAGGAAACTAAAGATACGGATTTTACTGGAGAATAATCCTGAGTTTCCCCAGTGGTCCAGATTGGGGATGTGATAGAAGCGCCTGTAGAGCTCACTTGTTTTCTGGCAAACATTATTTTTACTGCTTCCATCCAAAAGTTTCTTCTCCACAGCTACAGTCCAGCCAACCTGAAGTTATTCTTTCATGACCCTCACTTAAAAAAAGTGACATCTCTTATTACCATAGACTTAATGGTGCTTTTAATAACGTTTTTAATATTTTATTCTTTGGGGAGTAGCCTGGACATGTTGTGTATAATTAAATGAGCCAAATGGCTCTTCACAGCAGTTGTGGTAAATGTACAAGTGATTTTGCTGCTTTGAAAACAGGAAAAAAAAGCGTCTTGTGTTGCATCATTCTGGCTGGGAAGTGCTCAAAGTTATTGTGACAGGACTGTATTTTGAGCAATTGTTGGTGATTTGTTTTTTAGCACACAAAGAAAGTAATAAATCTGTCACCCCGAGAAATCAGGTTGTGACCTAAAGGAAGGAGCAAATTGTGGCTTTAGGTAAAAAAGCGTGACCTGTCTATGAGGGTCATTTATCATTATAACAAAATTGCTGGTGCTCTCCTAGCTGAGCAGGAAGAAAGGCTGTGGTAAGCAAAATCGAGGGATGCAAGCGTCCGAATACTTTTAACTGGTCAATATTTTCAGGATTTACAAGCAGCCAAAAACCTGTCAGCATGCAGAGTGAGTGCACTGTGCATCTGTTCTAAGAAAGTAAACAAGGGAGAATGGCTTTAATTTTGCAATTAAAAATGAAATACATTTTAGATTTGGCAGAAATAGTTTAATTGAAAACTATATCTTAGTACAGATGTTCTTAGCAGCCTGTATACCTCGTACAGTAGATGGGTATCAAACCAAACTCCCGAGAAGGTTGAAAACACTAAATAAGTACCAACATAAATCTCTTCAAGGTGGGGTTAGCATTACTTTCTAGTGCTGCATGTGGCATGCGAAGTGTCTCAGAACTCACTTGGGATAGATGTTCTGAACATGTTCTGAAATAAAAGATGAATTCTTTTTACGTAATTTTTCTTAAGCATCAAATCTCTCTCAGAATTAAAAATACTTCTGGTTAATTCTGGAAGATCTTTTCCTGCTCTTCAGTCTTTCCTAGTTGTGAATTTTCGCTATAATCTGTTTTTCCAGAGTTTGCAAATGCATGATGAGAGGAGAGTGTGTGTGTGTGTGGGGGGGGGGGACCAAACACAATTTCTTGTGATGTAATTTTCATGTCAATTGCTAATTTCTGCTGATTGCCTTGGTGCAGGAGTGTCTTATCAGACCAGAACATCCCATGCTAAAAAAACAATTCTAATGTGTTCAGAAAAGCATTTATGAGTCAGGTTATCCACATCAGGCATTACCGGTATTATACTATATTAAGGACGCTTAACAAAGCTATTTTAATACAATTTACAAGGACATTTTAATACATCAAGGCTGGTAAAGTACTGTACACTTTCAATGCATCGTAAAGACATTAAGATAAAAGTCGCGTAGAAGGTAAACCAGTACTTTATAATATGAACTGTCTTCTAAATGCACATTGATAATACTCTGTTTGCTGTGGCTTCATTCAGGAAATCACTTTAGCATAATTTTAAGCATAAATTCCATTTGTTTATTCAGACTTGACTACATGGCAGTGCCAAAATTTGGTGTAATTCTGCACCAAAGGGCTTGTCAGACCTTACCACCATGGAGGACGGGGCTGGACTGAAAGCACTTAAGGATTAGGCTTTTTCTGGCAATTCCTCTACTTTGTGGAGTCAACAAAGTTACCCTGTAAAAAAAAAAAAGTAACCTAAAGTTGTCATTAGATAGCAACACTTTCATCTCACTCCTTCCTGAGAATGTTGAAAGTGATCTTTATCCTGGCAATATTATTTTTTTCCAATTTAAAAGGAAACGAAAAAGTTCTGTCATCAATATGTCTCAAACATATTTTATCCAATTTTGGCTTTAAGATTTAGTATAAAATTTTGTAAATTTGTGCTTAGGAATGTTTTTTATTGTATTTGATGCAGGAATGTTTTTTTAATTGTATTTGATACATAACCATAAAACAACCTAGATTACTTTCCATGTCAGATTTGCATTCAGTGAAAAGTTGAATTAACTCTTTCTCATCTGAGACTCAGCCCCAGAAAAAAACCCGCCTAGTAATAAGCTATTAACTGAGGTCAGATTTTCAGAACAGCTTTCCTCTATTGTTTTCAATTACTATATTAATTTTTCTTTCTTTTTTCTTTCATTAAAATAATTATCAAATATAAGTTTCCAAAGGTGTCTTCCAGCATTTTTTTTTAAATTCTAAATTTAAATGTAGAAAAACTTGTCCAAACAAATTGTGGAAAATCCTGGCTGAAATTTAATAGGCAGGAGATATGTGAAAGACCTGTTCTAAACCTGGTCCTTCCATTTGTATCTGATTTAGCACGTGGCTACAGATCAATAAAGACGTAAATGTGTAGGTTATATTTCTTATGGAAAGGTAACAGCATAAAAACGTGGACTTATTCTGGTGTCTTTTTTTTTTTTTTTTTTTTTTTTTTTTTGTGCCCAGTAGGAGCCATAGATGTTGCTAACCGGGTCCGTTTTACCATATCATTTTCAAAGAACTTCCTGATTCATACTTGGAGTATTTCTAGGACAAAGGTGGCAGGTTTTGTCCGGCCAACTTATTTTCTTGCTATTTTTAGAAACAAATGTGCTTGTATTGTGCACCATAGATGACACTTAGATGAGGCTGAGATCAGCAGCTAGTCTGTCAAACCTGGATAACAGGCATCAGTGATATTGCTTTGCAAGTTTTACCCTCTTTGATTTATACTAGGGGATTGTTTTTTATGGGACTTTCAGAATATTCGTCACCGAGTAATGTTTTTATGACGAAGCCACAGACACAAAGCTGTTCTTTCTTTTAAAGCTGTTGAACAACAGTTTGATTAAATTTGTACGTATTTGGAGAGCACTCAGACTGGATGCCATCAAATGCAACGAACAGAAGGTGTTTCTAAAACAATAGTGGTACTGGGCCTGAATTGCTCTTGACCATCACCTTGTGGAGTCATTTACAAGAGGAAGATGTAAAAATACAACAGACTCAAAACAGCAGCATTTAACAGGCAGCCTGTACTCCTTTTGTGCTGATCTGAAAGTCTGCATAAACTTCAGCACAACGGAGACTTGAGCCATTGTCCATTAAGCATCAAGAAATATTCAGCGAAGACACTTCAATTAATTTTTAACCTGCCTCATTGGTTCTGAAGTGTTTAAAACCTTTACTATAACTCAGTTGCAATAAAACTAGAAGGTTTAAAGACTGGACAGAGATGCTGTGGGATGCCTTTCAGCTGGCATGATTCTGTGACTTCATTTTTCCTGCAAGGATTAGGCATTGAAATTTTCAGAACTGTCCAGGGGACCCGGATCCTCCAGAGGACTTTTCAGATGCACGCAAAAGGGTTTGGCACCTAGCTGGGCTGTTGTTCCGAGGCAAATGTCTTTCAGAAGAGAACCACAAATGGATACTGAGGGCTGTGCCCTTGGGAATCTGTTCGTACCTCTAGCCTCATTTGTCTGAAGGACTTCAGTGCCCCTAGTAATCTCACTGAAATACACCCAGAGCAGGTACTGTGCCATTTGATGGCAGTGTAGAACACAAAGTCACCAGTGAGGCAATTGCACTGCAAACTGACAAAATCTGTAGAAAAATGACCCTTTTGGGTAAGATCAGGGCAAAATGCATGTGGGCATGAGGAAGATGGGATCAAGTTGGCTTTAACTACACTTTGGATGGATGAGACTTAACAACACTGATAAGATAAAACCAAGACATTACAATTGAAGCAACGGAGGCTTTGTAGCCTGTAGCTTCGAGTCAAAATTAAATGTCATTTTAACAGTGTCCTTGAGGAAAACTATAGTGTAAAGTGAACTACATGTTCCTCAATGCTATGCAGAGGAGGCATAACAATGGAAAATCTTATCTATCTGTTTGTAAACTAATGTTTTGTCTTGAATCTACCAGTGGACAAACTATTCTGTTGCTCTTCTGTTGTTTACTTTGGTCACTCTGGTCCTCACGTACCAGTGCTTGATTCAACTCCAAAGCATCCTTCCTAACCAAGACATTTTTAATAACAGCCAACATAATTCTGATATTTTGTTAAGAGAGGCTGACAATGTTCAGCAAAATAGATTGCAGCCTTACAATGCCTGGTTTTACATGGCTCTGATTACAAAATATTTGCAGCAGAGTATGGCTGGTCACGGTCAGCATCCTGACTCCCTGAAGGAGAGTCTATCAGTAATGCTGCATGCTTCCTTTTCCAAACTTGTGCATCTTAACACATGAATTAGTATTTCCTCCTGCTGTCTCAGATGGTATATCCCTCTGCTTAGGACTCTGAAGTCCAAGAGCTCTGTTGGTATAGAGCTTTCTAAATGAGGCAGTTTTGTGTTTTGTGTTGTAAAAATGCTTGTTCTAGTTTTCTGTTTTCCCCTTGCTTGTTTGTCATGCTACATGGAAGGGAGGTTGTACAGAAAGTAACTAGAGGAATCTCATTTGGGGCTATAGAAATAAATGCAATAATTACTGTGCAGTTAAGGACTGCAAAGAAACAACATCACAAGAGCAAAGAACGTTGCTGACAATCCTACTTCTATTAGCTGGATCTCAGCAGCTCCGCACTTAGATGTGGCCCAGATGTAATGATCAGAGGGGTGTGGAGCGATTTGCTCTATGGGTTGTTGCTATGATGTGCCTATTCAGGATGGCAGCAACATTTTAACCAGGATAGCACGGGGAACTAGAGAGGAGATCTAAGAATTACATTTTTTTTAATTATTATTATTATTATTATTATTATTATTATTATTTATTTTTATTATTTATGTTACAGTTTAAATTCCTTCAAATGCCTCATACCAGGCAGCCTGCAAAGAGGAAGAAAACACTCCCCCCACAAAAAAAAAACCACCAACACCCAGGCAAACCCAAAACCAACACAGCAAACCAGATATGAAGACCATTGAAAAAACGCAAGTGTTAGAATATCAGCCTGTGTTATGTGTCACTGCACATCATAAGTGAAATCAAATGTAGAAAAGAGAATAGATCCATCTCTAATCTGCTGCCTCATGGCAATGATTAGCAATCGATGCCTGGTAATGCATCTTAGACCCCCAAATGGGATCTCATTTTCAGTGGAGCAGTGTATGGTGACAATAGATGCCCAGTATTTTTGGGTGGATAGAGCTCAGCAATGCCTAAAATTTACCAGAGGCAACACGCTTCAATATTTAATATCCTGGAACAGTTTTTATCTCAGTAGAACCCTTGTCCTGCCTGTCTTCCTATGCTCTTCCCACGGATTTTGAGCACTCTTATTACAGAAGAAGTGTATACACATGAAGTTATATCCCAGAACAACTATTTTAGTACATCTCCAAGAAGCAAATCGCAGGTGTCTAGCTGAGGGATCAGTTTTTTCAAGATCAGGCATGTTTCCAACCTTCCTTCCTAGCACATAGTATTCTTGCTGAAGGCTCAGCTTTCCTTATTCTTAAAATCATTGTTTCATCTTGCATCTCTCCAGCTGTGAATGCTGTTAATTCGTGGGTTGGAGTTTTCTTCAGTGGAAGTCTGTAGTTTCTGGATTATTTTGGCTGCCACATCTCTGTTTTAAAAGGATACAAGCAGAAGTGTCTGGGTGATCACGTAGTGTTTTCCAGCTTTGCTTTAATTTTGGACCCCGTTGCAGAGCGTATACAGATGACTGATGGGCTGGGGCAAACCACAGATGACCAGCAAATGTATCGCAACACATAAACACCCGCTGAGTTCAAGCAGGGCTCACCACTTACAGAAATGATGTCAGTAGAAAGATTTTGGCATCCTTAAAAGACACTTTTCACCTAGTTATTACTGTGGAGTTCTTTTTTTGTCAGCATGCCTTTGTGCATTGGTTAGCACAATAGTTAGAGGAGCTGACAAATTGTTAGTTAAATAATTCTGCTTTTGGTCTACTATAAAGTGTGCATTCTTGTGTTTAAATAGTCTTCCTCTCTATTGAGATGTGTGTGTTAGCATGTACAAATAGCATTCCTAGAACATTTTCTAGATTTTTTTGTCTCAACAGAAAGTTTTATGAGCAGTCAGGTAAGGTGCCAATTTACACGGTAGCAGCTATTCTTCAGAAGCTGTTTGTTTGACAGAGGTGCGAGATAATTCATGTCTCTGGATGCAACAATGGCCACTGTGATTGTGGTCTAAAGCCATTCTAGAACCTCATGAATAAAAAGACAAGTTTCCATAGCAAATAGTTTGCTATATTGCTGTTCTTCTTCGCAGAAAAGCTTTTCAGCAGACTTGCAGCAGGGGTCAGAACTATTTGAAGGCTAACTCATCTTAATGAACTATTAACTAAATTAACTACCTCGAATTATTTACAGCATCACACATACCTAAGGATTCCTTAGGGGAAAGGACACTAAACCTGCCTACTACAAAACTTCCAATGCCATTGGTGCTGGGGAAATATTACTGGCATTAGTGTGATGACATTACCTTTGTGTTTGTCTCTTAGATCCTCAAAAGAGAAGTGAAGCAGGGTACAACTGCTGCTGAATATTGTTATCCTTTTTCACAGTGCTGTGGGTGCTGAGTACCTCATCGCTGGAATCACAAGTAGCTGAGTATCTTTGTGTGCCATAGTTTGTTGCACAAAAGACTCAATTCATAGAACTACTAGGCTTCAATATGAGCTATAGAGTTACAACCAAAATAAATGCACAAAGGAAATGCAATAACCTGGGTTTGTACCAACAAGAAATGAGGAATAAAATCGAACCAGACACATAAAAGGGATCTAGATGTTTCTTTCAATGAACAAGGGAGCTGTCTCTCTCTGACCGTTGTCAAGTGGTGATGTAGACAATGTATTCCTCACAGACAGTAATAAGCAGTGATGTGAAAAGGGGGTTAATTTGTAAGCATTTATTGTACTGTTTTTAAAAGAAAATATGTGCAACTCTTCTAGTACCTATGAAAACTGCATTGCTCTTCAAAGCTTGCTTACGACTAATGTGGCTATAGCAGGTAAAATTGACTTTATTAATATTTGTTTTTTCAGCCTTATGTTTAAATTCTCGTGTCAAATAATGTAAATATATCAGTTAAGCTTTAGGGCAGGGTCAAGACTCATTAATGAATAGCTGAAGATTTTGACTTGTAAGTATTTTTTTATTTTTTTTTTTTTTAGGAATCACCATTTATTTTGAATCAGGAGAAAATACTTGTTATGGCTGAATTAAGTTAGAAAAAGAACTTTGCTTGATTGATGTTTATTCTCAGCCAAGTAAAATAGGAACAGTTATACTGAGTCCCCAAATAACTGTGGTTTCTCAGTCATCTCACATACTGGTGTAACAGAGTGTGAAGTGTTTCAATGACTTACCTCAGATAGTACAGTGACCTTATCGCAGAGCCAAAAATAAAACTGGTTCCTGATCCAGTGACCCATTCCTGGAGGTACTGCTGCTGCAGTTTCAATAAGCAAGCATTTATGAAACATGGAAGGTGTGCAAACTTTTGACAATGTACCTAAAGGTAAAAAAAGAGAGATTACCAGGCAGTGTCTCCTGTTACCCTTTCTAGCCTCAGCTCCAAGTCCATTTTGGCGCATATCTGTTTTTATGACTGTGATAGCACTTTGGATATTTGTGGAAGAATTTTTCAGACAGGGACACTCTTCTGTATCCAGAGCAATTTACTGCAGAGGGGGAATGCTGACTGAGGTGAAAGTCATGTAATCCCCCAGCAGGCAATCTGTGACACTTACCTTTGAGCCAAAATGAAAATTGTACCGAATGGGCTAACCACGATGTGCAGCCTCTGAGCAATGTCGTGGATCTGGAGAGCATCTCCAGTTTTTAAGCTAACAGATCATTTTAGAGGCAGTCAAGCCTGTAGTGCTACTGTTGACTAACAAAGATAACTACGGGTAACAGAAACCGCCAAGTGGGAGGAAAAGTATAAAATGAAATTATTATTTTTTTTTTTTTTTTTAGCAATATGAGGATCTACATTAGAAGACTTGGAGAAGAGAGAAAAGTCTCTATAGTGGTGCTGCTAGGAAAAAGAATAATGCACAGAGCATCCTAGATGCTCTGCTTGGCATGGAGCCGTGCGCTGCTTGGCTCTTTCGTGCATACCGTGGCCATGTCGAATGTCAGCTTGAAAATGAGATCTGAGACTGCACACGTGTGAGGTTAGATGCCAGCTGCATACCAGAGACTTAAGACAAAAAAGAAATCTCCTGACTCAGACAATACTTTTAAAGCTACTGAGATAACAAACTGAAATTCTTAAAATGCAGGATGTCCTGCTGCAGGAGGGGCTATTAAGAAGGAGGTGGAAGGAAGCTGGACAATCCCAAAGAGAGCCATTCACACAAAAAACTTGTTTTCAAGACCAAATCCAAAAAACCAAACATCCAAATAAACTTATACAAGAGAAATCGTTGCAGCTAACGAACACTGTGCTACATTTTATTTTAAAGGGGATATAGCCAGTGCTGTCAGTTTTAATAAAGGAGCTGAATTTGTTCTTAGGTATTTGATAAGTTTTCATAAAATGAGGTATGTGATTTATATCTCCGCAGCTGATATCTCCCCCATCTTGATACATCTTGATGAGGCTTCACAGAGTTGATAAATAAACAATAACTTCAGTTGTACAAAACAGTCTCTAAACAAGCTTAGGGTCTGCTCCTACTCTCTTAACTCACTGAGCAAATCTTTGAAATGTTTTTAGGTAAAATTTTAACTTTCAGTAATTTGTGTTTATTATTAAACTGTTTATTTACTTGTTTCGTTTTCCTAGTCTTCTTATAGCTAGGGAACTCTGTAAAGATCATTTTACTAAGAAGATATGGGGTTTTTGTTTAGCACAAAATGCCTGAAAGTATTTGCTCTGTGTATGTGTTTGCATGTGTATATAAATGTATTTAATATATATAAACTTCAGTATTGATGTATGCAAAAGTAATGTATCTATACAAGCGTACGTATATTTTGATATAAAAATATATGTACACGTAAAGTGCACGAACACTTTTTATGTAAAGCCACTTAATCTTGTCAGCAATCTTCTGTGGAGAAAACAGGTTTGGAAACAATTACAGGGTCCATCCAATTCAATGGGATTGTTTTGTTCAGTTGGGTGGAGATTTTTGCAAGAAATAGCACAGGAGAACACATAAACTTGACAAGAGAAAACAATGTCAAAAAACCACAGTTTGATGTGGAACATGGAGAAGCAATTTGTCTTAATGAATCAAGATGCCTAGAAAAATGTGGCAGAATATTTATTTAGGTTTTTTTGCATTCTAATTTATTTTCACATGTTGGAAGTGTTCTCCCCCATTATGCTCCTAATTATGTTGGAGAATTGCACAATGTAGATTTTTCCTGTCAGATGAAGTGTAATACTGTGGAAAAATATTAAGCTAAACTAAAAGAAAAAAAAACCAAACCTGGAACATTCTCACTGGTGTCCATGCAATGTAGTTCTCACATATCAAATGAGTGTATATGACAATTAGCTCAGGCTTTGCCGTGGAGAAGCACAGAACTGCATGCCAAAGTTCCTATCCTGTGATGCAATAATTTCTATTTTATTAGCAGAGCTTCAATTTTCAGTTAAAACCAACCCAAACCTGCAAATGTCTACTTTACTCTGTTTGTGATGTGACTCGATGCTCCTTCACGGAGCAACCGATGCAGCTCTTCACAGAAATTCCTCATTACCAAAAAAACAACTGGAAACTCAAATACTTTGCGTGTAGTTAAGATTGATTTATACTAGCAAGAAAATATTTCAAATTATCCTATTGCTCGTTACATTTTTTTCCTATTTGCTCTACACACATGGAAAAGTAATATAATCGGTGGAGCATCAATCACCCAACAGGCCCCATTTCTTCTCTGAATGCTACTTGTCCTTTCAGATTTCCTGTTTAGCTGCACTCTGAGCAGATAATGGTGTTTAATGCATTTGCTCATTAAGCCAAATGTAGTAATAATTTTGCAGTTGTGTTCTCTCAACGTATGGAATATTCTGTCCCATTTTGAACAATGTAATGGATATCTGTGACAGAGAGGCATATTCTTTCAGTAGATAGACATTTCAGAGGATTAGGAGACTTGCCCTAGTCAGGTTAAATGTCAAATCATTGCCCATTTGGGGCAAAATGAAGTTTGGACACTTAAAAAAACTAAACTGTCTACATCAGTCTAAGACGTTATTAAGGATTAATTAGACCTGATACCAGAGAGACCAGAGTTGATGGCATAACTTAGGTTCTGCTAAGGGTCTGTTTTGCTGGTACCATAAAAGGGTTTGCTAATGGTTACAAAATTCCCAAATGATTCTCTTTTCAGAATCATGCAAAGTTAGTATATTTGTACTACAAAAACAGTTACACATGCCTATTCCCCTGATTCACTTTGAGATCACCGGAGATGAGAATTCAACCTCATTTAAACTCTGACAGCTCTTCAGAAGGGGTTTACATACTGTCTGCATGAGCATGCTGTGTCTGTCATTTTAGCACAGCTGATGCATTTGTGCAACAGCTAAAAGACTTTGCATCTATTCAGGCAGGATTTTTTTTCCTATTCAACTTCACTAAAAACCATGGTTTTTCATGATTTAAATATCTCCTCTTCTGTTTAGAGATATCTCCTACTTGGACCAGTTTGGGGGGGTAATACCTACCTAACAAGGAAGTCTAGGTTTCGGGTATCCTTTTTCCTGTGGCTACACTAGTCATGTTGTGATACAGTTTCTAATAAGAAAGGTTACCTTTAGCAACTTCTCTGAAGGTTCAGCACAGACGTAGATATTTTACTGTATCAGTCATTAAAAGTTACAAGATGTCCCAAGTATAAGGAGCTTACACTTTAATTTCAAACCAATTAAAACTAATCAAAACGTCATGCCATGGTAATGGCTTGGCACTGTGATTGCTTTGGCATGACTTCAGTTTCAGTAAGGTTTGCTTGCGTTGTGATCTTTATTCAGCTAAAAGATGAATTCTGTCTGACACCTCATACCGCAGAGGCTTCCATGGTGCTCCCTGGAAGACCTGAGTGCCTCCACTGATGAGCAACAGGACAGCCATAGGTACTGGTTGTACAGGGGCTGCCAGTCCGTGGCAGATGTAAAAGCTTGTTTGGACATGCTGGGTATCCTATGTGAGCTCTAAAGGGGAAAAACATTTTCCTTACAAGACAAGCTAGTTATTTTTCCTGTAGGACCAGGGTGTTGCTGCAGGACCGATGAATTTATTTACTTCTGTTCCAGATCAGCTTCCTTCCCTCTGTAATCAGGCCAGTGCCAGGCCAGGGGAGAGTTCACATGGACAGATGTGTCAGAGCTTGATGGGGTGTATGTTCTACCTCCTACGTTTTTCAAATGCCAGACAGACCAGCACGCTTTTCTTCACTGTTGCTGGGGTTTTTTTTTTGTTTGTTTGTTTTTCTTTTTTTTTCTTTCTTTTTTTTTGGGGGGGGGGGAATGAATAGCTGATATAGAAGCTGTTGGCCTTCACTGGACCAGTCTTCAGTCTGGACCAGTACCTGTCTTTCAGGCTGTGGCCAACACCTGTCACTCCCAAAAGGAGAGCAGAAAACTCTTCCCTGGCCACTTAGGGGTTCTGCTCCTTAAGGAAAAGATTTTTCCTCAGGGCCATTAGGGATTGGCATATGCTGCTGGTCAAGAGGGTGACTCCTACCATCTGTCATGCTAGAATAATCTGCAGTCTGACAGTGTGCTGGAGAAGAAAAATATATACTGGTATTACAGAATTAGCATACGGCAGGAGAAGTTACTTAGGAAGTATTTTACTGCCCAAGGGCAGCTGAGCATTACAAAGAGTCATTACTGAGCTCTACCAAAGATTTTCTCAACTGAATGTGAACCCTGGGAGCAGCAGGATTATAATGATTTCCTCTAGTCATGCAATGCTCTTTTTTTTTTTAAATTTTTTTGGGGTGTGTCGAGGGGGAGGTGAAGGAAAGGGAGGAAAGCACGTGGTAAGACAGTGCTCAGGCTTGCTGAGTGTAGGTGTTTCTTGCTTGTAGCCCTGCTAGCTGGTTTTCGTCAGTGCTCACTGCCTGAAAAAAACTCGTAGGTGGACAAGTCCCAGATATTTCAAACATTGAACAAACATCTGTGGGGATCCTTACTGCAGGTTTGGTTTGACTTACCTGGGAGGCACGTGGCACTTCAGAGTATGGTGGGAGATGCATCTGTAAGCAACAGAACATTTCTGGTATTTTATCTGTATTGGAGAAGCTCTTTGTGGAGTAAAGCAATTCAAGTTGCAGCCTTGAGGAGAATATAATAATCTAATGAGAGCTTGTATGTTCTTCATGTCAAACAGTTCTGGGACACTTTCAGGATTTTCTTTCCTGAAATAAATCAATAAGCCGATTTTACAACATTTTGTGTTTTCTGATGCATATACAATGGAGAGAGAATTTTTAAAACAAAATCACTGTGAGTTTTGGTGCCAAATTGAATGGGTACTTGTTTTCATTCTGACTTCTTGTAGTTGCTAGATCTTTTTATTTTATAATTTTGATATGCGCTTGTGTGTGTGTTCAAAAGTAGATGCTTATGCTGCCACCTGCATACAATAATCAGCTTGTGCAACCTCAGGGATGAACTCTGCTGGTGGCATAAACAGCAGCATTTGAACTAGGACATATGCTGAAGCATAATCTCCTAAACCTTGATATAAGTTGATCTGACACATTAGGTAGTAAGGAACACACAAAGCACGGGCTGCTAGACCAGACCTTAGTGCGAAATCATCCCTGCTTGGGTTAAAAAGTCAAGCCAAGGGTGAGGTGGGAAATGGAGGCAATGCTCCCAGTTTGGAATGCAGCAGAAGAGCAGCACAGGCTTCCTGACACCAGCCTAGTGCCACTTAAGGTCCTCTGCCACCTCCTCACTGTTGGGTTAGGTGCTGGCCTGTACCCCTTGTGCTATACAGTCACCTGGCAGCAAGAAGGGGAAGTTTTCCTTTAGGGCAGGAAATCTGCCTCAGCTGGAGAACAAGAAGTCTCCAGCAGGTCAGGGAGCATATTAAAACTGTGGGGTGGTGCGTATGAGAAGAAAGAGAGAGCCCTTGTTTCATGAAAGACCACTGCTAGTCCCATATGCTTGACTACTAGATAACAAAAAACACAATCCAAGGAATACCGTAATGTTACTATGAGATATTCAGTGCAGCAGAGTACATGGCCATAAATTTCACTGATGGTTATAACAATTTTCTCCTCAACAATTACACACTGTATGACTCTGAAAATGACAATAAGCTCATCTGAGATGTCTTTAGAATAAAATATTAGGAAAAGAATGGAAAATTGGAATGAGAAAACCAGGGAAAACTATTTGTATTTCACCTTTTCCAGTAATATTGGGGAATCATACGCGGGAGTGTACCATGACCTCATATGGGGGACAACGATGGGCAGAAGTGGGAATTGTACCCACTATAGCCACAGCCATACACACAGAGGCAGAGAGCAATGCTTATTCCTATGGTCTGTCTGCGCCAAGAGGAGCAGAATACAGCAACAAAGTCTGGAGATTGAGATGTTTCAGACTATCCAGGCACAGGGAGACTCTGCCTTCCTAAGCTGTGTGTGCAGAGGCATTTCAGTAACTGGCATGCTCCTGCAATGGGGCCTTGCTTTTCTGTCCTGCTGCCTGTCCCCTTTCCTTCAGGTGTTCTCTGGCGTTCAGCAGTTATGGGTACCAGCTCCTCCAGGACCAGTTGTCTCTCTTAGGTAAAACCAGTAGCTCGAGAAGCACCTGGCAGGGCTCCTGTTCTTTTCCTAGTTCTTTCCTAATCTCACCTATTAATGGAGAAGTCTTCTTCAGAATGAATTTCTTCTTTTCTTAATAAATGTTTTGCTATAAAATGCATCAATGCATCAGAGAAAAATCTGAATCACATTTTCCTCAGTGAAATTGATATAGTTTTTTTTTCTTTAGTTAAATTTATCAATATTTATATGTCACATTTAATCACAGGAGCAAAATGATATTTGTGGTGTATCAAGAGTCGGAGTTGTTATATTGAATAAAATTCCCACGGAAGCTGATGACTGAGTGGCGCTCTGAGGACAGGTAGTATACTACCACATTGTGGAAAATGCTGATACTAAAAGTTGATGCAGATTTACTGTAAATATTATTGAGGAACTAAAAGAAGTTGCAATCTGCCTTCAGTGGAAATTAATTAACTGGCAGTTTGCCTGTTTTACCCCAAAGCCGTTCTGTTGGTTCTGTAAGAACAGACTCAACACAAAGATACTGTCGTAGGAAGCTGCACACAATGACTTTACTCAAGACCTTCTGTCTCTTAAACTTTTACCAGGGGTGACTTGGCCAGGACTCATGTAGTATAGTTAAACTTCCTTCTTCAATATTGCACTTTTTTTTTTTTTTCCTTTTCCCTTTTAAACACGTGTTTTTTCTCTCCCTCTCATACTAGCAGATGGTCTCCAGTTATATACAGGAGCTTCTATTCCCTGGGTTGCTATGCAACAAAATGCATCCTATCTGCATCCTTTCTGTGCTGTATCCCGTTTCCGTTCAACAACTCAAAATAACCAGCTTAGTGCTTCAACATGCTGCTTCCTCTTTTCTACAGAGTTGAATATCTATCAAGTATCTTCCCGGGCTTCCTATCTCTTCCTGTTACAGCCTTGAAAAAAATGTGTTTGCCCTGAATTGATTTTCCTCATCACTTCCTATTTACATCAGTCCACTTAGTGCTAGGCAGGCAAAACATACATAAATGAGTCACACAGCTGCTTACCCATAAGAAAAATTAGTCAGCCAATTGTGTGATGTTTGAAGGCAAGATTCTTCATTGTTGTCAGGTGTGGGGTTCCTGTTTGTCCTTTTTATCGTGGCTTTGTTTCCCTACTGATACCAGAATGTTGAAAA
Organism: Pterocles orientalis; assembly: GCA_011057875.1. Lineage (NCBI taxonomy): Eukaryota > Metazoa > Chordata > Aves > Pterocliformes > Pteroclidae > Pterocles > Pterocles orientalis. The sequence continues at coordinate 449,207 of WKFP01013852.1, forward strand.
CAAACTTTTTGCCTTTTTTTTTTTTTTTTTTTTTTTTTTTTTTT
>WKFP01013852.1:450578-487041 GCA_011057875.1 Pterocles orientalis
CAGTCTGCTTCTCAATCTTTACCTAAAAGCAAATCCCAGGCTAGAAGCCAGACTGTCTCTTCCCCCCCAAAAGGCTGAATGTATGTCCTTGAGAACAAATAGCAACATCCTAGCAATAACTATAAACGTTCTTCTCTTATCAATTCTCTCCTGAGCAGGAATCCAAAACATAGCTTCTTTGCTAGCTATTTATAAAGAGAAGGGAAAAGGAAAAAAAAATTAACTCTGCTCTGCTTAACCCACGACACACCCTTATTGTTTTTTGTTGGTTTGTTTTTTTCTGGGTTTTTTTAGATGAGCTTAATTCCCATTTTGATCTTATGTTGGCTTTCCCCATAGCAGGTAATGTCAGCTCTGGAGAACCTCTTGCTGCTTACTCTACAGATAATTTAGTAGGTTAAAGGATACATAGGGATTTATTTTGCCAAACTTGAGCAGTCTAAAGTTGGGCACATGGTCTGTCCTCGTCAGCTACTCCCTCTCTCGTCAATGGAGAAGCAGAGGCACCTTCAGTAGATGAATTACACTGACTCAGTCATTCACTAAGATAGGTGGGGTGAATCACTGAGACACAGGATTTCTGCCTCTAGTGACTGTCGAAAGAGTTTGGCTGACAGCCTCGATTAAATGCCTGAGTCTTAGATTGCTGAAGTGTATATGAATGTTAGCAGTCTGTCTTCATACACTTCCAAAGTATTTCTCTATTTCTCCACAATAATTTCCATTTGTTGATATCTTGTGCCACCATATCCAGGTACAAATAATCCAATCAGTGTTTCGGAGAGGAAATGAAAAATGACTAATAAAACTGCAGATACAAGAGATAACCACTCAGGAAGTGGCCTGAGAATGAGACATCTTATGGCTCTCCATAATTATTCTTCAGAGACCATGTATATAACTAAATATCTTTTTTTTCTAGCCTGGGTTCAGTCTATGTAATATAAAATTCAGTCTTAGATTTCTGGAGCTTTTTTTTCCAATGTAAATGCCCATGTTCAGACAATGACTAGGATAAAACCAGCTGAGTTTTAGTGACTGAATCTTTCCAGCTTGAAATTAAGCTTTTGTTGAGAGATTATTCAAGGCACAGTTTGATGCTGCTTAGGCAGAGCACTGTTTTAAAGTATGTAGGATGATTTTCTATGTTGCCTGAAAGCAGAATTTCCACCACCATTACCTTTCTGAAAGTATCTGACAAGTTCTTTTATTAACTATTATTAGTTTTCCACAGATCAGGCAGGCTTTAGAAGTCTGTGCTTCCTGCATGGTTACTGCTTTTTTATTTGATTTATTTTTCCCCCAGCCATCAGCATTCGGGTTTTGGCTCACTGTCATGACTGTGCTCTCCCTCGTTGCAGCAGCGACGGAGCTGGAGGTGCAGGGCAATGTCTGTGCTTGCAGGGTTGCCAGGCTCTTGCTGTCTTGCTTTGAGTCCCTCTCAGCCCTCTGGCCATGCTTCTTGGCTTTTACCTTCCCTCTTGTAGCCCAGCCAAGCTTTGGCCCTGTCAGGCCAGTGCAGGAAAGCAGCTTTATGCAGCTCATTGAGGCTGGCTCTGCACCACCTTTGGCTTTACTGTGGCCACCTCCTTGGCTGGGACCAGGAGCAGGAAGCAGAGCAACTGGTTTCAATGCATTTCAGCTGAAGAAATGCAACAGTTCACAGGATAGCATTTATGGGGCTGGGGTTGCTCTGCTTGCTCTCTCTTCCTTGCGCTGCAGGCTGCAATGAAACCTGGGCACCGCCAGAGGATGTCTTAGGGAGCACCTTTGCCTCAGGAAGCTTGAACCACCTATGATGGGTTAGCCCTTGGCTGGGGGCCAAACCACACACCCACTCACCCAATTTCCCCCCACACCTGAGGACAGGGGAGAGAATTAAAGGGGTGAAGGGAAAAAAGGACTCATGGGCTGAGATAAGGACAATTTAATAACTAAACTACAATAATATTGAAAGTAATCCCATATACAAATATACAAATGAGTGACACACAGTGACACTGCCCCCCCCCTCCCCACCCCATGACCAAGGCTCAGCCTGTTCCCGGCTAACGATCCCGGAGCAGGGAGAGTCCCGAAACCGCACTCATGGAACAGAGAGAACAGACTGAGCGTCCCAGACCCAGAGCTGACCGGGGTGGGGGGGGAAGGACTTGGGAGAGCGACCACCTGGAGCGAGATGACCCAGAGCAAAAGAGATCCGGAACCAAAAGGGCCGATCTTCCGGAGGGTCCTCACCTCTATCCTGGGCATGACAGGTATGTTATGGGATAGATTATTGGCCACTCTGGGTCTCAATCCTGAACCTGAGCTCAAATCCTGGGCTGGTCACTGGGGCTGTGCTCCCTCCCAGCTTCTCCTGTTTGCAGCCAGCCAGAGAAGCTGAAAGACCTTGGCAGCTGCGTAAACATCACTTTTTATCAGCTTTCTTCTGAGCACAAATCGAAAACACAGCCTCTTGCTGGCTATTAACTCTGTCTCAGCTTAACCCAGGACACCACTGCTTCCACTTCTTCTCTGTGTGGTGGGAGCCCATGCACAGGCTTGTCCCTGCCCCAGCCCAGTCTCAGGGCTTCTCCTTTTCCTCCAGCTCTGTGGTGTTCTGCAGAGGTAAGGAGTCGTGCATTTGCTGCTCCCCCCACTCTGCACCAAGGTCTTGGTAGCAGAGACTCCCACCTTGCCCTCAGGAGTAACGCACGAACAAATTCTGCACACCAGGTTCCGAGAGAAATCTCAACAGTTTAGAGAAATAAATTGCTTTCAGCTTGCTACAGAAATAACGGTCAATAATAAATAGCAACAATATCTTTATTTATAAAGTGCCACTTTCAAATTGACATGAATAATTCAATAAAATTAATACACAGGGGATTTTTTTCCTCACTGGATCTTTAGAAAACCTTTACATTAACACGGAAAGAGGAATGGTTGTTGTAGTTCAGCAAGGTGTGGGAGCTGCTGGATGTTATCTTAAAGGCTGTGTATGTGAAAAGGCAGCTTGGATGTTTGTCATACTCTAGCTTTAATGTCTTGGAAACTGTGCGTTACAAATATAAGCAGTGAAGAAGAGAACGGTTATAAAGAGGCTGGCAGAGTTCATTCTTTTAAGAAATTTTCTAACATAATGAAGAAGGCGAGGAGTTAAATTCAGGAGGGGTGAGTTCTACCCAGTAGGAGCTTTCACAGCAAAGGGTAAGATTGGTTCTGCCTTGAGAGATGATGGGAGCATCCCTCTAGACAGATGATGTCTCTTCACAAGAACGTTGGATTCTAGCTTACACAATTTAAGAAGGAAAAAGAAAAAAAACCAGTGCTGATCTAGACTTTATTCCTTCATTCCAATTAGTCCCCCCACAGCCAAACATCTCTGATGTCCCAGGATCTGCGCACACGGGTCATTGGAAAGCTCGGGCCCCACAGCCAAGGGCTGTCGAACACAGAGCAGTGGCAGATGTGCTAGGATCGGTATTGCTTATTTTATCTGGGTGCCACTGCTTCGTGTCCAGATTAAGGTTTCTGGACTCAAATTAAGACCTACTCTTTACTAACATGGGGTACGTATAAATTGCAGCACAGTCGATTCTTTTTGTAGATCTTGCTGTGTTGCCCGATGTATTTCCATGTGTGACCATTGCCACAGGATGATAGGAAATGCTAGTTGTGGCCAAGTTATTTCACAATAAAGTTTTTATTGGGAAAAAGATACTTCCTCTCAAATGAGCTCAACGTGTATTTCTTCCACATATAGAAGCAATGTATTTAGAATAATGTATATGCAAAATACATTCTCAAGCCTTTATTGTTAATTAGAAGTTATAGAGAATGTATATATTGGATTATGACTAAATAAACTTATTTAAAAGAAGGAGCCCTGTGCTCTGTTGATACTTGTCTTAAAGACATACAACCTAGAAATAGAGGGGAAAAACCGACACAACTAGCACATCTTCCTCCTAAAGCGATGGAAATCCAGGTTTCATGGAGGTAGAAAGTTCACTTGTGATCTTCCCTAGAAAATTCCTGATGCAACTGGTTCATTTCAAAAATCAGCCGGTACTTTTCCTGAGTGACAGTGTGGTTTTTTAGTTCTAACAACAAATACTTATCCTCTCTTTAGAAATAAGTTCTGTTATTCATGGGATGAGTAATGTCTTTTCTAGCTCTGCCTAATAGTGATATGAAATGTATAATTCATGAATTCTCACCATTTTCTTTTACAACTAGTTTTAGAAATATCACTAAGTTTATCAGAACAAATGTGAAGCGGACATTTGCAGGCAAAAGAACAATTTTCTCTTGACATGCTTAGAGACTAGACAGGAGAAGACAGATCTCTCCTGTGATGAGGATCTGCAGGTTTGGTGTATGATGACTGAATCAGAGGAACAGATGAATTCATATTTTGTATCACAAAAAGCTACAGAATACATTAGGAAAAAATCACCACTGGGACAAATCTTTGTACTGTCTTTGTTTCAACATTCAAGAATGAACAGGTACTCCTGGAAGAAATTCCCTTTGCTATGTATTGTATTCCCCCCATACACCTTAAAAAAAAAAAAAAAAATCAACAGGACTAATCCATGGCCAGTCCGTGGGAGCTCAGAGTGGAAAGCAGAAGTACAAAGCTGCGACTCACCTAGCAAGAGGTGAAATGTTGTCTTGTCCATGCATCGCTCGAATAAGCACTTTGCACGAATTTTTCTCACTAATGTGTGTCCTTGGGGGGATGTTCTTTCCCAAGCACTGATTGCCCTTGGACATACGAGTTACTTTCCATGTGTTTTCTGATCTTTTTCCGTACATACATAGAAAGGTTTGCGAGAGGAATCTTGTATAACCAGATTTTAATAAAAATGTCAATTATATCGAAACGCTTCAACACCAACTCTGTTATTGGCACCGTAACAGAAAAGAGGGAAGCACAGTAATTAGCAAAGCAATCAATTCCAGTGGTATGCAGATCTTCTGCAAAGAAAAAGAAACTGTTCTGTTCACATTCCTTTGCTTGAGAAATTAGCTTTTTTGTTACCTTTTTTTCTTTGCGTAGCTTAATCGTTAGGACCCATTTAAGAAGGTCTGTCTGGGAATTCATACTAACTTTATAACATGACTATTTGAAAATCAATCATATATCATTATACAGCAATATGGAAACAAATGATGAACTGTACTAATAGAGATAGGCCAAGTTCTAACTTACACTACTGGAATTTGTATCTGAAATTCATGATGAGTGAGAGAGCACTATTTAAAAAATAAAAACTGCATTCTCATGCCTGCATACAGAGATAGAAGTTATTATGCCAAAGGTTTCACACTTTCAGATGCCAGCAATACATTATGGAAAGTGCCCTTACAGACTACAGCTCCTAACCCACTCCTGACGGTAGTCGAGCTGTCTCTGTCCAGTGCAGGTTACTTTCCCTTCTTCAAGACTGGAATTAAACTGGCAGTAGGATAGCTGTGTGGGCATGTGGAGTTGAGCCTGACCAGCACAGTGTAAGTGTCCAGGCAAGGCCACCGTGGCCTTCTGAAAGCTGTGGCACATCTTCAAGGTCTAGAAGGGCAGTACGTCCTTTAGTATGTTGTCTTTATGGCATCGTGTATGTCCTTAAAGAAATTGTTACAATATTCTGTCATAATGGTTTATCATAAATGATTTGTCCAATTGCTGGTAAACATTAGGGTTTTTTTTTTTAAAGTAGATTCAGTAATTAAACTATACAATCGGAAAAGCAGTTTAGTTATATAAGTATATTACCTCTGAGGCCAAAGTGGTCCTTCTCAGCATGGTATGTTTAAAAATATTTCTAACCCAAGCTCTGTCGAAGGTGCTCACAAGGGACAAATAACTTAATATTGACACAGCCTTAAATATATTGAAAAGACATAAATCAGAATGATGAGATTCATAAATCTGTTAATATTAATAGGGAAACCTTTTGGGAAATGTAGTGTAAAATCAAAGAAAAATATGAACTTGAGATGTAAGTGATTATTCCAGTTAAATTAATAAAAAATTGGATATTTTGTTCCTTCTCAAGTCAGAAAGAGGCATTATATCCTTTTGAAATTCTGTTTATGTCTTTAATACAGTCATAAACAGAAAGCACACTAAAAATATTAGGGCAAAAAAATATAAAGGTATCTCTAAAAAGTAATAAATTAATAAATTAAAACCCTGGAACTATTTGTTTTTCACATCATGGAATGAGGAAAGCACCATGAAGCCTTTCTTTCAAAAATTCTCTCTGGAGTCGATAGACTAATTCTACACTGAATTTCAAGGCTATAAAACTTTATTAGCAAGAAGAATACGTATATTGTTATTCATTTGTTCACACTGCAATGGTTAAGGTTCTGTCAGCATTTCCATTAAAACCCCCTGCAATTTAACAGGAAATTCCAACACACAAAATGCATTCAGACTGTGTTTGACAAAAGGGCTTCCTTGACCATATTCTCAACATGAATTCTGTTTAGGTATTTTATAGCTTGAAAGCAAGTGAACTGTCATGCCCTTAGGTGTGCCCTGTCGTCTCATACCCACTGCAAAATATTACCAATGTCAGCAACTGCACAACCCATGCTCCTGATCTCTGTCTTTCCTGACTGCCCCCCTCTGCCCATCCACCCTCGCAACGAGGAAGTCCATAATGTCTGTCCTGCTACCACCTACCATGCCACCTTTGACTTCTCTGGGTTGTTTTTACCTTTGGTGGGCTGTTGTGATTTTTGCCTTGCAAATCATCCATGGAGCTTTGGTCGACAGCCGGCTGAACATGAGCCAGCAGTGTGCCCAGGTGGCCAAGAAGGCCAACGGCATCCTGGCCTGCATCAGCAATAGTGTGGCCAGCAGGACTGGGGCAGGCATTGTGCCCCTGGAATCGGCACTGGTGAGGCCGCACCTTGAATCCTGGGGTCAGGTTTGGGCCCCTCACCACAAGAAGGACACTGAGGGGCTGGAGCAGGTCCAGAGAAGGGCAACGAAGCTGGGGAAGGGTCTGGAGCACAGGGCTGACGAGGAGCGGCTGAGGGAGCTGGGGGGGTTCAGTCTGGAGAAGAGGAGGCTGAGAGGAGACCTTGTCACTCTCTCCAGCTGCCTGAAAGGAGGGTGCAGTGAGGGGGGTGCTGGGCTCTGCTCTAAAGTAACAAGTGATAGGACAAGAGGAAACGGCCTCAAGTTGCACCAGGGAAGGTTTAGGCTGGATATTAGAAAAAATCTCTTCACTGCAAGAGTGATGAGGCATTGGAACAGGCTGCCCAGGGCAGTGGTGGAGTCACCATCCCTGGAGGGGGTCAAGAAACGTGTAGATGTGGTGCTTTGGGACATGGGTTAGTGGGTTAGGTGGTGTTGGGTTGACGGTTGGACTTGATGACCCTTGATTCTATGACTGTCTGGACTGGCTGGAAGCACCTCAGATAATGAAGACTTCTAGAGCAGCTGCCGTGTGTGTGTTTGATGAGGACGTAGATCTGCCCCAGATGAGGGAGCTGAGCATGATGCACAGATTCACTGAGTCTAAAGACCAAAGGGGTGCTGGGCTGGCCCAGCCTGATGTCCCCGTCGTGCAGGCCCGGGGGCTGAACCCCATCTGAAACCCTATACTAAACTCAGCAACCGCACTGGGTTTGCAGATGCTCCACAGGCTCTTCCTTGAGTAGTTTGCTCCCATGATTAATCACATCCTCTGCAAAAAGCCCATTTCTGTGTCTTAGCAGCATCAATACATACTTTTTGATATGGCAAGAAATGTTTTATTGCTAGTGATTTAAACAGGTGCTTGCTGCACGTATGTTTAAGGGCAGAATATAACTCAAGAGTGTTCAGAAAGACTTATTAGCAAAGACGACTTTGGCTGTTGGAACTGTCACACACCCATGCTTTAAGCTTATTTGTTCAGTGTAGGGGCATCATACCTCTAGGATATCAGACAAACCAAACTTCTGCCCTTAGCACTGATAAACTATGCTTGTCAGAGTGAGAAACAAGCTGTCATGTCTCCTAACTATACAACAAAATCTTCAGTAAATGTCTTAAAAACGCATTTGATTAAGGTTTGTAGAAAACAATGGGGCTTCTCAGCAATCGTGAAGTTTAAAGACTTTGAAAAAATTCTCAGATTCTCCACTTCTTAGTAGAACTGTCTGCTGGGTAACAGTGAAAGTCAGACTGTAAAATACTCTTTACCCCATTTCTCTAAAGTTAACTCAAAGGTGGTTCTCATTCATGTGTAGCTGGCTACTGGGCATCAACAGTGTTTTCAAATCTTAGATCAATATCCTGGATGTTTTCAGAGAAATTAATTAGTCTCACTCAGGGGTTACTTTTCTAGCTTGGACAAAACCTCTTTGCTCCAGTTGGTATTGACTACATAGTCATCTGGATAGACACAATGTTTACCCTCCTAAGAGGTCAATTTAATTGCTCCAGGCAAGACAGTAAATTTTAGAACACACTTTTCTCCTATTTCATTTGTAAGCATTGAACTCACACACCTTTGGTTGAGTAAAATTGTTTCAGGCTTTTGCTCCACTACCTGTCTTTACTAGGACTCATCCTTGATTCTAATATGATTCTTAAATTAGCCATTTTCCGCTTACGAATGGCCATTTCTCCAGCAGCAGTATATTAAAAAAATCTTGTTGATTTCAATGGAAGCAGATGGCCTTTATAAGGAGGAAGCTCTGTGATCAAATAAGAGATTCCAAAAGTACTGAAATTATAAAATCTTATGATGTGCATGATGAAAATTTTACTACAAAACACAAACCCAATAATATATATATATATATATTTATATGTGAGGTATTTCTCCAGAAACGTGCCACATCTACCGTGTAGCTTATAGATGTCAATTTTTCAAGTCACAGGAGAAGTACACTTGTAAGCTGTTTATGCTCACATGGGTCAGAGTTTTGTCAGAAATCCATGACTTCATTAGTAGACTTTGGATTAGTGTTGCAGTGCCCATCTTCAAGAGTTGCAGACCTTATCATATCCCCCGTTCCCGAGAAACAAGGCTGGAAACTGGGAAATTTCATTTTGATATTTCATAATGAAAGGGTTTTTTTTTTTTGTTTATTTCCTTATCTATTTTCCCTCACCAAGCATTTCCCTAAAAAAAAAAAAAAAATTAAAAAATGCCAGCAAGCTTAAGTGACCCGAAAATGAAAGGATGCGTGCTGGGCTGCCTTGCACTGGCTTTTGACCATTGGTCTTAAAGTCTAAAATTTGTAATGTTAACATGTCCTCAGGAAATTAAAACCGGTGGTCAAATTCTCCCCTTATCTAAAATGTCTCAGCTCAGTTGGAGTTTATTTCCCCAGAGATAACATGAACTGTAGGACCACTAAATGACACATCTTTGTTTCAGTGAATATTTCAATGTTTTGTATCTTTCAAGTGACAGTGACACTCCCCTTCACCTTACTGTCTCAGATGCATTCTGAGTAGATGGGAGACATGGATTGAGGGCACTTTGAGCAGAAGAGGAATTCAAACCCCCTCTGTTTTCTGTAGAGAAGTGTTGTCACTTCTGGAGCCCTACCTCTGCTTTGCCAGTTTTATTGTTTTAGCCCTCAGTTATTTTGAAACTGTACCTTTGGAAATACCTGGATAGGTTTTAGCTGAAAACCACATTCGATGAACGCATTATTTGCTGAAAAAATTCCTCAACTCTGTATGAATACATATGGGTTCTGAGAAATTCTCTCTGGAGAGTTTATCAAATAATTTTATTGTGCATAGAATAAAGTTAGAAACCCAGAAAGTGTTCTGCAATCAGCTTCCTGCCTGTCTGTTAAAGGTGGGAAGCCCTGTTGGGTTTTTCTTCCTATGCCAGCTGGCACATAACCCTTTATCACTTTTCCATAGCCAAAAAAGTGTTGTTGCCAGTTTTCCATAGCCAAAAAAGTGTTGTTGCCAGTTTTCCATAGACAAAAAACTGTTGTTGGCTTTGTTACTGAGAACTGTGAGTCCGTGTTCTCTTCTTGGTATACCCAAAAGGAATAACGGTTTATAAACATCCTGTTGGTATTGATGGAATAACTGGGGACTAAAGAAGACTTTGATCTTTTCAAGCAACTGACATATACTAAGGCACAATGTTGGTAGGGTGTTCAAAGTACTAACATGAAAAAAAAACCACACACAGAAATAACCTCCTTCAGTGTAGGATGTACACTGAAACGTTATTTCATGTGCGGTGTTACTGAGAACACCTCTCTAAAAAAACCCTGACCTTTTGAGGTCACAGAATAAAACTCCACGGTAAGTTAAGCAAAATTTCCCTGATCCAAGGAATACAACAACTGGTTTGAATTTTTTTTTTCTATTTTACAAGAATATATTCTGGAATTTCTTGTATAAGCTATGAGAAGGGTGGGCTATTCTGAATTTTTTTTTCTTTTTCTTGTTTTTCTTCTGTTAATTTCCTATATAGACATACCGGCTTATATCTGTTCCAGACATATAGCTATCATTTAGCAAAACCCCTTTTCTTCTTGCATCTAAGGATGGCAAACATTGCTTCATGTAAAAAATAGCTTTAGAATGGCATAATTTGTAATGCAAGCGTTCTGAACATAGACCATTTGTGAAAATCAACAATCATGAAACAGTTTGTAAAAGCATATTTTACAAGAGACTTTTTTTTTTTTTTTTTTTGCAAACTAGACAGTCCTTTAAAGATGACCCTGTGGAGTACAATAGATGGGATAAACAGTGAGAGACAAGTTTCACATTGCTTTTGAATAACATCTAAAGCTTCATGGTGGCCCCTTTGATGTGAGCCCAAGGGGACTGACCACCTGTGTTACTTTTTGTACTGATGATTTGTTAATTAGGAAAACAAGAAATACAATATGGCCTCAAGTAAACCTTTAAGTAATCTTAGATAAAATTTAGTTTTTTTTCATCATCTTTATGTTATTCTTTACACAAAATAAATTATTTCACCAGGGTTATTAACTGCTTCATTCAGTGTTTTTGCACCCAGAATTCCAAGAAGATTTTTTTTTTGTATTTTTAAAATTATTTTCCATATACTTCCTAGATTAAACTGCTTAAACCAGGTTAGATTTTTAAAAAGGACAATCAATATATATGAGCAGTTCTTTCTTACAGCTTTACAGATGTGAAGTTCACTGAGGGTTTTTTCACTTCACAAGTCATTACTTATTATTGAAAATATTTCTTAAGTAGCTGCCACTATAGCACAATCTCCCGTGCCCTGATTTAACAAATGAACAAAACTAATATTATTTTACAGTAATTTAGGAAGACAAAGTGAAGTAAACTTTTTATAGGATAATAAATGCTGATGTCCATGCTCCTCCATGTTTCCATGGACTTCAATACCGATCAATGAGGCAATTACAGGTATTTTTCAATTTTTATATTGGTTGTTAATCAACCGTGATGCAGTCATCTGAAGTGACAGTAAATACCCCCCACTTATAATTTCCTGAACATTAAAAACGATATCTATCCATTTCTTCAACTACGAAGTTAATGTCAAGATGATATGTTGAAGCTTGAATTTGAATAATGAAGTCTTGGACTGGTAAGCATCCTAGTATTTAAGACTCTTGGCAGTAATTTTTTCCTTTTCAGAGAGGGACTGAAAAAGGAAAAATAATAAAGGAAGATACTGTCTTCTAGACTGAGCAATGCTCTTTCCCTACAGGGAGCTCCAAATGATTGCTGATGTCAGGTTTTCTTGAACAACAGTTGTCATGTTTTTTCTAGAACACGTATCTGAAGGAAAACTCATCCCTGTTTAGGTAAAACTATAATTAAAGAAAAAACTTGCTAGGGAGTTCTTAAAATACAGATATTCTTGGGTGAAGAGCTGAGGGACTGAGAAATGTCTGTTTGGTTCAGACAAGGACACTGACTTGGGTTCAAACCTGTTACACTGGTATAAAGGAGTTTTAAGTCCATGAAGTTATACTGGATTATGGGAAAGTATTTGTGTTCTCCAGACTTGCTTTGCATATTTCTAAGCCGCTACAGTGAATTTAACTTGAAAATGTCTTACAGGCCCTCCTCATTCTTCAGGACCTGACCTCAAATCTGTCTTTTAGGATGTAGCCCGTTAAGCGACAAGACCAAGAGCTCAGCTCTGTGACATGCTGAACATCTGCTGAAAGACAAATGTCCCCAAAATTCCTCCAACTTCAATCATCCCCACAGGGGTTGGGAGAAGCTGAGAAGCTCAGGCTGCTGCTGTCCTAGCCTGGTTAGCCCCACATCCCCCTGCTTGGGTTCAGAGCATTTCTAACACACACCTGTGAGTGTACACGCTGGTTTTCCTCAAACCAGACCCTCGATCCTATTCTGAGCATTCAGAAACACAGGTGTAGGCAAAGGTGGCAACACACACCAGCCAAACCTGTGTGCTTGGTTAAAGAGGTTGACCAGTTAGAGCGGCATCCTGCTTAGGAGGTGGTGTAGAGTACAATGACATTGATCTATGACATCATTATGTTACTTTAGGACATTGTGACTCCATCAAATTACTTTGAGTATGACATCGTCCTTTTGCCTCCTGTTGTGCCTGTCCTTCATCTCTTGTTTTCCGACATAATGAAACGGGGGTCTTGGTGATGATGGTCCTCTCCTCTGCTACAGAAATCTTGTCCACCTCCAGAGCAGAGTCCTGCCCGGTCACTGAGTGAGACAAAAGAAGGGAGGGGAAAAAAAAAAAATCACAATTCCTAGCAGCATCCAAATACATAAGCACAAAAGGAGGAGTATAATTAAACTGTGTGGACAAATGTCTCTTGCTATGTGCTGGAAGTTTTACTTGTGTAGTTCATTTTTCTTTCAAAGCATGCCTTCATGATACAATTCCATGTTAAGGATCTTCCTACCGTCACCCAGATAAATGTGTTTCTATCTAAACACTACTGCAAGCTCCCAAATTCCACTCAGGATTTGTTTAGTTGTATTTAGTATTTTGATATATGTAGTCTTTTCAAGTGAAGTGTTGCCTTTTTTTGCCTTGCTTACTTTAAATCTACCATTGGGATGAATTTGGTTATTTACTCTTAATCATGGAAATAATTCAAAGGGTTTTTCCACACTGAGCAGGCACCATGTTCTTCTGGTATGAGCATTCTTTTCCTTTGTTTTTGAAACAATCTTTTGATTTCGTAGGCTTTCCTTTCATGACATTTAGGAGAAAAGGAAACTGCTGTTAAATATGGGATGCCTGGGATTTCTGTTTTATATTATACTTTTTTAAATATTTGAGCTCTGCTTCAGGACGGAACAAATTAGAGCTGAAACTGCAGGGTGGGTAAGGAGATTCAAGGTTTCCTTATTTGATTTTCAGAGGTCTATATTTACCCTTCTCCGTTTTATATTGTGAAGTACCCTTTCTGTTCACTCTGAACACTTTTTATTGGGAGCAGGCTTCTAACTAATAGTTACCTGCATAGCAGCTGCTAATCTTCTCTGTTACTAGGTTAAAAAAAAACCCAAACCAAACCAAAAACCACAAAACCCCCTGACATCCCACCCCAAAAGCAGATTTCTTCCGCTATGGACTTTGAGAGACGTACAAAACTTCCCTCATGCACTGTTTCAGTTTTGTTTGTTCCATCTGCCTATGCCAAAGCACAATTTTTTTTTTATATATTGATTTCAGCTTAAATAAAAACCCCCTTAAACCAACGTATTTTCCCTTCCTTAGAAAAGAAGCAGGTGAATCACAGATTCGCATGTTGCGGTTTTGTTCACCATGCAGGGCTGGTGCTGCAAGCTCGTGACTTCCCTGAGTCCCAGCTGGGATCCATCTAGACACTAGTGCTCCGTTCGTATGCTTGTCACAAGGTGATGTATGACCTTCTTGCTATTGTATTGGGCGTATTTGCTGTACGACGGAATCTTGAGAGAGATTCACCTGTTCAATAGAAGAGCAAGTGAGACGAAACTCATTTCCTAACGTGTTTTATCTATGCCAGCGGTTTGGTGGTTCTTATATACAGTAAGCAATAAAACTAGTTAAAAGATCATTAAATAACTCCCATGAAGTTATAACAATGCAATAAAAAAATCTAACCAATAGAGAGCACCTTGCATCACAGAGCCCTTTCATCAGTCTTTTCCTGGGCTGTGTTCAGCCCGCTGACCATAAATCTGCCAGCTATCCGATCTCCAGCACCATATTTCCTATTTTTGCTCTGAGTTCTTGGGCCACCATGGAGAGAATGCCGAAATCTCGCAATACTCACTGCGGTGTGCCAAGCAGCTGTTCAAAGCAAGAGATTGCTTTGAACACGGCAGAGAGAAGTTTTGATTTTAAACTTCCATATTAAAGCGGTGATGAACTACATTTTTGTACATCGCTTTGAAAATCCCCACTGTGGAATCATGCACTATCAAGGGTCATTTTAATAACATTGATTGTTAAAAGACACAGCTCCCAGTGTAAACCAGAACTCATTAGAATTAAGAATAAAGCTGATTACAGAGCAATGCGTAAAATTGAATATTAAGAAGATTAAGAAGAGCTGGATATCAGTGCTGTATTCCGTAGGGAAATCCGTTGTGTGCTTACTGTCCCAATCAGTGGTACCCAAAGGCAATATGTATCTCTGTGAGTGTGCCCTACTGGAGAGGGAACTCTCAGAGTTTGGCCAAGGGTAACTATAAATATTAAAACCTTTATTATCAATGTCCGATAGAAACATAAAAAATTTATAATTGTGTACAAATTCTTTCTTTTGCAGAGGAGAGACACATGAGATTTTATAATGCCACTGCCAAGTCACTCTTTTATTTTTTTTTTCTTTCAGACAAAATCTAATTAATTCTGCCCAAATTTCTTTCTTTCTTTAATAGAGGTACTGAAAGAAGTAAAATAGAATGAACATGTGAATCCCTATATAGAGTTAAATAGTAGATTCTGTATCAAGGTTGTTCAGATAGGTTGTACTGTTTTGTTGTTTTTTTTTTTTTTAAATTTAATTTCCAGTCCCCTAGCCCCTGTGCCTCCTTTTGCTATTCAGTATGTGGTTGTCACAGGCTCTCTCTTGTTTAGAAACAAATGCATTCAGACATCTTTGGTACTTACAACAGCACAGTCTCAAATTCCAGCAATCATTAACATAACAGTAGCACAGCGGAGTTACTCCAGCGTATTGAAAGACCTGTGAAGCTTTCAATGCACTCTGGAACTGTACGAGACAGAAATGAAAGGTGAATATCTACCTGAATGTGAATTTCCATCTCCCTATAAGATGCAAATAGAGTTACTTTCCACATTGTTGAGAAGATTCATTAAATGGATGTAGAATCTTCAGAGGGAGAACCACCTTGTTTTGTGGTGAGAAGTTAATATGAGACATGGCAACATTTATACATTTATTATATGATTATCGTAATCGAAGTATAGAATTAACCAATCCTGCACCATTTATGACAACAGAACAATAAATACAAGTCTCCTTGTAAATATAATGGGCTAAGAGACTAACTTAGAGATGGATATAGTCATCAACTGCACTCTGCACTAGTAACATTGCAGAAATTCATTTTATAGTTCTGTTGGGAAGTGCACAAAAAATCAGGTAGGGTACCTCAGCTTTCTTCATTTTACTACTGTTTTCTGCCTTCTCGGCTGGTGTCTTTCTAAGTGACCAAACCAACAGTGCTCACCAGGACCCTTTCCCCTACCTCCAGTAAGATCCACAACTCAGACACACCTCTGTGCGGTACTCTGCAACAAATAACCCATCTCTTCACTGTGCCTTCTGCCCTGCGTGAGTCTTTTAACATCATTGCTGCAGAAGCGCTTTAGAGAGACACAAAGAGGAGAAAAAAACCAAAAAAACCAACAGCCACTTAAAATATGTTCCTAGGCTTCCTGTCCTCCCATGTAATGTGTGCTTCCGTGCTGCCATAGCCCCACTGTAGCTAGCACGTCTGCAGAAAATAACATGAATCCACTTGGCTTTCAAGAAAACGAGACTGTGTGGCCAGCATGGTGTATTTTCATGTATTTTGAGCAAAAAAGCAGTAGCCTCCCTCCATAGATTTAGATGTAACAGTATGTTTGCAGTGAGGCTGCTATTGCAGTACTGTCACAATGTTCAGTTTAGTTACCTTGCTCTAAGTTTATTGAATTTAGAATAACAAAAGCCATCATAATATTAAGATAATCAAAACTAGACGAATATCTGAACTTTCCTTTGTATAAATCAATCTATTTTTGAATAGACAAAGATTATAAATACACTTTGCTGCAACCTAGGATAAAGTACTATGTGTTGTAAAGAGTTTCAGCAAACGTCCATGGACCCTCTCAGCTGTAAATGAATGTTTTTGAATAACACCAGTAATCTGAAGGTAATTAAAGTAGTTTGCAAGGTGCAATAAACAGTCATTGTTGTGTCTAGGGAACATTACTTTATGCTGCTGTGAAGATGATGTCTTTTTAGCCTCCTAGCTGTTCTGAAAAAAAAACTCAGAGGCCACTAGTCTGAAAGAAACAAGGACAAGATAATAACTGGAGACGCAATTAATCCCTGTGCTTTGGAATAGTACAAATTGTTACAACAATCACAGAGAAAGCTGTACAGAGGTTATAGGAAGGCAAGTTAATATAGCGCTTAAAAAAAAAGGAATAGTGTGAGACATAAATTACAAGAGCAAACAAATGAAAAGACAACTTAATAAGAAACAAATGTTGTATGCTGTATATTAACAGTGGAATGCTCGCAGAAAATACGGAAAAGTCTTTGTTTACTCAACCCTGACTCATGGGCAAAGGTTTACACAAACCGGGCTTCTTTCCTGATCGCAAGTATGTGGGAAGTCCTATGGGGATGGGTAGTCAATAGGGCTTCTCAGTCACTTGAAATCAGGCACATGTTTGGATTCAGGGTAAAAACTTGGTCCCAGCTGGTCAGCAGAAACCTCCCATTATATCACTGGGGCCAGAATCCCCCTAACGGACCAGGCTTCAGCTCTGTTGCCAGCTCTGGCTTCAGTAGGAGTAACGCAGAGTCAGGATCTGGTCCTGGATCTCAGCCCTCGCTCCTCTCCCTCAGCACACGTTACTGGACATCTTCCTCACACAGTTTCTGGTGCTCTCTTTCACTTACCGGCAGGAGTGAGCTTTTGTCTTCTGTGCTACAGAACTACAGTCTGTGGTAATTTGGTGAAAGTAAGTCAGAATAAATAAATATCTGACTCAGAACGAAGGCACAGCTGACACAGTCTGAATAGGAACTAAACTGCAGTCGAACTATTGCATCACTAAATTAAGGCCCTCAATGGGAAGGGATGAGAGTTCCATACTTTTTTCCTGCTTTAAAAAGAGTTTTAATAATTCAAAGAAATATCTAATGTTGGTAAACGTGCACGGTAAGTACTTGATGGATTGAGTTAATTCCCTTCTTTGTGTTCTGACATCCTACTCACCGCATCGGGAGATTCTACAGATGTACAGAAACGCTGCACAGGACAAGAACACCTTGTTTTTTTAGGGATGAATTTCTTCTATAATTTTTTGATACCCTTTTTATCAGGCATATGATAGCCTGGGGGTTTGAAACACAGAAGGATGGAGAAGACAAACATTAGTGGATAATAAGTAGTTCCCAGGTACAAAGACTGTTGACCATAAAAATGGTTTAAAACCATGCGAAAGACAGTTAAACCAGTAAAAAGGCTCTTACTGTAAGATTTCAGAGGGCTCTGGATATTGGCCCCTTTATACATTTTTGTGTCTTTATATTGACAGGAATACAAGAATTGACATATTTGCCTGTTTCAGTAGTCTGACCTTCGATAGTGACCTCATCTTGAGCTGTAATAGAAGTTTTATGTACTGTACATGTCTTATTTACTCACTATAGCTAACGTCCTGGAGCAGTGGGTTGTGACGCTAGATATTTTTAGTTTAACCCACTAAATCTATCAATAAAACATTTAAAATAAAGCATATGCATATTTATGTTCAATATTTATTTTTCCATCTTTGGATTCTCTTTTTGCTAAATTAAAATTAAAAGTATTTTTTAAATTGTTGAACATATTGCTTTTATTACTGTTCTAATGCCAGGAATCTACGTTTTTTTTGGCTCTGATATATACACACACACATATATACACATATATGCACACACAAGCAGACATATATATGTCTGATGAAATTCTCGGTACTTTCAACTCACAATGAATACAATAATCAAAGTTTTTCTTGAAAATCCCTTCTCCTGGGGTCACTGGATTTGTTCAAAATTCCAGTTTCTGTTCAAAACACAGGCTTCCTGAACACCAAAAACGCCTGGTAAACCTGAACCTTCCAGTCCAGATTCAAAAAGCATATAATAAGTTATCTGTATATTTAAGAAGGAGAGAATAAGTTGGATAAACACTTATTTGAAAGTTTATAGTCTGTCTGGATGAGTGTTCTACTGCTATTTTTTGCAGGTGTATGGACTGGCTGTTTTACGAGCAGCACTGTGTAATCATTGCAGCTCTCCACAGACTCTGTTACGTTATCTATCGAAGGCATGTCTCTTCTGCTAGAAAATGGTACCTTATCATCTTTATTGTTGCTTACTAGAATCATAGAATCATTTAGGTTGGAAAAGACCTTTAAGATCATCAAGTCCAACTGTAAATGAAGAATTTGAATGAGGTTTTTTTTTAATGAGACTTTTTTACAACAGGTTTGGTTAGAAACACTTTCCTGATTGTATACATTTTCACTTTCCAAATTCAAAGTGACGACTCAAGCTTACTTAGTGTCATAAGACCATTGACGACCATCACAAGACTATTTAAAGAGGCAAACTAAAAAGTAGGCTAAGGTTAAGTTGACTTAATTCAGGATCAAATGCCAACTCTTGTTCCTAGAAAACAATTGCACGTCTGTAGATAATTTTTGATGCGGTGGATAAAATCTACATCCTTTTGTCATTCATTTGATTCCTTTTGTACTACAGCTCTGCTGAAGAATTCTGACAAATGTGATACTGGCTGTGTGAATGACTGTCCCGTCCGTCTGCACACTGTACCCATCCAGGGTAACACCCGGTGCAACGGCTTCCTATTTAGTTCCTGGATGCATGAGCGGCAATAAAGCTCCAGCTGTTGACCTGGAAATGTAAATACAAAAGAAAACTAGAAAAAAAGGACCACGTTGGTAACACAAATTCCATTTTAAGTTTAAGGAAATAGTCACAGGAAATAGTTGTGGTTGAGCATACTCTTCCTCCATTGCACTCTATTCAATACATACCTTAATTGTCTCTTTTACACAGTTAAGTTCGTGGTAACAACCCTTATTCTAATGTGCAGAGATGTACTTGGGAGCTGCATCCTCAGGGAGCTGGTCTGTTGCGTTGATGCCTGAGGACCAGAAAGTGAGGAAATTCAGTGTCACTGAACTTGCATGCACTAAAAGGCAGTAGATTAGAAGTTGATCCACTGTTTTCCTTCAGCATAGATTGGTTCTCTTCGAGTAAAGTTTCAGGTCACTTCTGGGGCATCATCACAGGTAAAGGAGCACTGATTTTATTAGCCTCTCGGGTAGATAAGAAGGTTTCTGTTTTAACGAATCCAAGATCAAATATTTGATCAAAAGTGAAAAGCAAAGACCAGAGGTATATATCCTAAAGTGAAAGAGGCAGGAAGAATAATGAGTTTGAAAATAATAAAACACGGATTGTTTAGTGGAAAAGAATGCTACAAAGGTCTCTGTGAATCTTCGGTTCCAGGAGTTTCTGCCAATTCCTTTTATTACTATTTCGAGTAACCAGGTACATATGGCATGTTTGTAAGTAAAGCAGTCAATGAAGTTAGTTACACCTCTGCATTTATTACCTTACCCCTGAGTATTATTAACTTTTACATTCCCCATAAAATATAATTTATCACTTAAATAATTTGCTTTGTGTCAGGGTTCAGTGTGCTCCAGTGCTTTCCTGCTCATTAAATGAGATATTTTTACTTAATGAGCCCAGAATGTCCTTTGCATTTAACATTAGAATTGATTTCAAACACTCCATTTTTCTAACATATTTGTGTGTAATTTCAGAATGTGGACTTCATCCCACAATCTTACACTGAAGAAAAAAAGAGCTACAAAGAATAATGATCCATGAATTCTAGAGAGGGACGCAGTAGAGTATGGGTGGATAGTTTTTTAAAAAAAACCCTATTATCTACTTTGCATTCTTTCATCTAGTTTGAAAGTTTGACTTACTATCTGAGCCTGATTCTGGACCTGCCATTTAATTGAAATGAGTCTTGAATAATAGTGCTGCTCTGAGGCATACTGACTGTGTAACAGATACACCTCTCCTGCCTGGTCATCTGAAGATTTTTATCAGTCAGTCAGTCAGAAAGATGTCAGCCCTACAGGGAATAAAACGCGTGCATTAATTTTTTTCATGCTTTGTCAGTTGCTGTCTAAGGAAATGGAGGCAGCAATCGGGTCTGTGTTGGTGGATGGGAAATTCGGCTCATGTAGTGTCTTACGGCTACCAAATGTTTAATAGGTTGAAATAGGAAAGTATTACGAAAAGTATTGTTTGAAGGGCAGAAAGATACTGATTTACATGAAATTAACGGAATATAAAAATAATCCTGCCCTTAGATGTACGTGTGTGATATGTTGATCCATATAACAGACAGGTAGTCTTTCAAATACAAGCAGTTTACATGTAAAATATGTATCCAAAGGATAAATTAGTATTGTAGAACTCTAGCAATGTGCACCTAATGGGGATCTGGTTCATCTCTTTGCAATTGCAAATAATCAAATTGCAGTTAATTAACAAAATCTGAGTGGAGAAACCCTCTGTTGCACAGTAAATAATTTACTCATAATGGTCACTGGGACAAAAGCAGCCCAGACCTCTGAGCTACCTCAGCAATCCCAGGATAAACAGTGTACCACTACACTTTAAAGGAATTTTGCCACCGGCTAGAAGCTAAGGAGCCAGTGAGCAGTACATTATGGATTCGTGACTGGCTGTTTGTTTGAGTCCATTAGAACAAATGTGGCCACCTGCACATCAGCTGTACACCACTACCGTGCAGCTAGTCTGAGCAGTCGGGGGCTCATGATCCACGTCACTGCACGTGGCGTGAAACACTCCATAAAGTACAGTAAAGCTGAAAATTAATCCCATAAGAAATGCTAGTATTGTAAGTAGATATTTTTTTATTCTTTTCCCGTGAGGCTGGTGTGGGTCAGCTGAGCATGGTGGAGGTGCGTGCTGTGGGATGTGCCAGGGTCACCCTGGCATCCAGCGGGTGAAGGAGCGCGAGTGCGAGGGAGCACAGGTCCCCTACCGGCACGTGGGCAACCTGTGGCTCGGTGCAGCAGCTCAGCAGCCTTCTGCAGCACATCGCCATGTTTACCAAGGGAAACCTTAAAATTCCTATTAGACCGACAGGACCATGTTATTCGAGAAAAAGTTTTTAAAATAATGAAATAATACTGCATGAAACTGTGTCATGCCTTTTAGGTAAAGGAGAAGAACAGTTCCCTAGCCGTGGTAATAGGCGTCAGGTCATAGCGCGCTTACCCATACAAGTGTACGGAATGGGAAATCTTTATCTTTGTCGTGTAGGGAGAGAAAAACAAATGTAAAATGTAGAATCAACTGTTGATTATAATTTAGTGAAGGGTGAACACACCCAGGTTACTTATTAACACCATCTCATAATTGAGCAGGCTATTAAATAACAGATAGCTCTGATACGGATTGGGAAACAGTGCTGTCAAATGGGTAAAGCGTAAGGGAGCCCGCACCGTGTACCCCTAGGAAATCAGTTTATTTTTTTTTACTTATTCTCCTTCATCCATTTTTGTCCATTTAAGCTGCAGATAATTAAGGATGATACATTTAACCGACCTGAATTAAGAATGCACAATTTGTTTTAATATTTTTTCATTGTTAAATGAAAAGGAAGAGTGTGGTGGGTGTTCGGTTATTCTGTCCTAGAAATAGATGTGCCCTTCATTGCATTACAATTTTGAGAAGGTATGCAAGATATTTTAAATTTTGTTTGAATTACTTCACTCGATGGTAATTGTAATTGACTGTTTTCAAACTCTAATGTAAAGGAATTTATTTTTAAAATTAAAAATAAGTGATTTTAGTAAAGTATCTAACTGAAATAAAAATCCATTAAAAATTGAGGTATCACCTGCACTCTGGGTGGACAGTAATTTGGTAGCTCAGGGTGGATAATAATTTTGTTACTAGAGAATAAAAATGCTGGGAATGTCTCAGGAGGGAAAATGTCATGAGTGCACCTACTTGAGAAATTACTGATGTTTGAAGAGGGGATAATGTCAGACGGATACGCATGTCCTTTAAGGGGTAGGATGTTTCTGCACTGTGCCTGTATCAAAGGCTCCAGTGTATGCGTCTGTAGGCAACACATTTCACTTAGATTTGTATTTGGTTTGTAAATCAACCATTTGTCATTGAGAAATAATTATATGGTTTCAGGAGAGGGTGAGATAAAGGTGCTAATCAGATCCCTTTTTTGCATGGCAGTAAGTAGTTTATAGCCAGTTTCAGTTAATGTGAGCTTTCCATAATAAGATAGATAACATTTTACACATGTAGACTAAGGCCAAAGGCTCCCTTCACTCTTTGAGAGCACTGACATTAAATTTTTTATTAGTACTCATGATGAAAAATACACTTGACTTCAGTTTTGACTGTACTATTGAGAGAAACTACCACGTTTCTTAAATATGTCTGTAAACAGCCAACTTTAATGATGAAGTTTTTTCTGAGTTTAAGTTGTTTACCTTGTGATGTGTGCAGACTTTCTTGCAGCACTGGTATCCCTGTTGCCACCATCTTATAGTTTGTGTGCTCAGGGATAGCATTCGAGCTTTCATTTATGTTCCAGGGCTGTGCAATAGACTTTTACAAAGGGACCCTGGACCTAATATTGCCGCTGTCATCCACTTTGCCCATACTATGTATATTTGGAGGTGCTCACAAACTTTTGCAGAGAAATGTGAATTGCTGTTCTTAAATCTACTGAGCACTAGGGATTGTCTTCATTCACGTTGTCTTCTGCTGAGTTCATCTGGAGGTGTTTGTGCACTCTCCTGCTTTTCTAGCTCTTCATGCCTTTGTGTTTGCATCTTGTAGTGCTTTGGCTTCTCTTGTTGTGGTTGGGATGTTCCCATGTTGGTTTCCATATGGCTGGAGCAGCTTCCCTTGGAAAATTCCAGGCTTCATTTTAGATAGAAACTCTATAGAGTTTCTCCCAGAGTGTTTTGTACCAAATCCCAAACACTATCTGGCTTTCTACCAGGAAGCTAACCCTTCCCTCCATATCGTGAGATCAGGTGTAGTTCAGCCCGAGACCAATTACCAACACCTCTGTGTTTTTTCTCTCTGTATGTACTGCTTGCTTGAAACCGAATTTCTTTGATCTTTTTGCATTGGGAGCATATTGCATGTAGGCTGATTCAAATGTCTTTCTAACTGCTACAAGTCTTAAATGAACTTTAAAGTAGATATTTGCTGAAAGTGGTGAACGATACAGGGCAGAATTTTTTAGCATCCTGTATCCTTGGGAAGTTAAACTGAAGTGAGAAATGCTAAGCAGCCTAGAACTTTTACCTGAATTTCTGATTTTTCAGAAATGTGATCTGAAAATTGTAATTTAACTGAAAGAAAAAGATTCTGCCAATGAAGTTGGTCCTGATGTTTGTGAATCTTAAAACTTCGCCAGTCTGCAACAATTTCCTTCTACGTGTTAAGCGCACAATGCCTCCATGAGGAAAATGGGCTTGACTCTCATTAGACGTTGTATGTATTAATGGCATGGATTCACTCATATTTTATTCATTAAATAATATTTGTCAATGTGTTTTTCTATTTTAAACTCTTACTGTAAAAGAGAGCATTATCACCTCAAAGCCTTTGGTTCCTAGAGTGAATGCCAATACTATCCAGTCATGGCATATTCCCCTAATTATGCTGAGGGTTTCTTTCCTAACAGCATTTATTTTAGGGTGTCAACAATACTTCAGTTAAATGTAGTGTAAAGTGCACTTATTTAGCAAACTTGTCCTTCAGAAAAGGGTTTTTCTGTCTTTAAAACACCGCTAGATTGTTTCTTTCTGTCAGCGCCTGATACCGAAGAAATCTTAAATCAATAACACTTTTTATTCCTTTGCAATTGATGCATAACATCCTTCTTCACACAGAGGTTTAATGTGTTGTAAATTAATTATCTGGAATGAGTACAGGGTCAATGGACCTTGGTATGACTGGGATGTAGAGTTAAAGTGTTCCATTTCCTCCCAGCCCTGCTCGGCTCTCTTGCCAACTCTTTTATGTGTGTCAGTTGTGCCATCCTCTGCAGTTTGTTCCCTTAAGTGTTGCTAATGCCCTCTAGGGCTTGATCAATAGCAAAAAATTTGCTTTACCATAAATTTATCCAACAATTTTCTTTCTTCTGAAGATGGAGTTATCTTTATGAACTGGGCTGATATAATGCTTCTTAGTAAACTACTCTTACCCTTATTTTAAATCATAATAAAATGGCAAAGATTCTGCATAGGAAGACGCAGACCTAATTTTTTTTGGCTTTGAAAAAGCCAAAAATTAATCACCTGTGCTTGAAGTTTCAGGCACGACGAGTTTTGCTTTACTGCTTCTGCGCAGCAAACCGCATAGATGAATAAACCCCCCCCTGTTATTAGCTGTGAAAAAATGCTGAGGGAGAGATTCTCAACCATGAACAGTGCAATTAAAACAGGCATTCACTGGGTTTAAAGTAGCCAATTTCCTTTAAAAATCAGAGAGGCCACCTCTATTATTTTTTTTGAAGCCAGCTTGGCTATTAGTTGCTAGGGTAACAAGATCCAAGATAGTGAATAAGGTCTGTCCAGGCAGCACGACGTCATAGAGGTCTAAGATAAGAAAGAAATGCTAGCAGGAACATTCAGTCATAGCTTGTTTTTATTTTTATTAATTTATTTATCTTTTTACTGCAAGAAGGATGGTCGAAATACATATATGTTCATCATTTCAAAAGTGCTGATACCACAACACTTTGTCTTCTCCAAGTAACAGATGACACTAAACTATTTAAACAGCAAACACTTCAAATCTCACTGAAAAAAAATAAAAATAAAAGATGCTACTTAAAACTCATGGCGTGTTGGTGGGATCAATTTAACGTACTGTACTGTGTCAATGTCACTTTCATAAACTTTTGCTGAAGTGCTTTTCCTACTGTATGTTGAATGATGTTCTCAGGACTGTGAGTTGGGGGTATGCTGGATTCGAGTCTACTTCACTTCCCTTGATGAAAAGGTCACTGCCACTTGTAAATCTGTCTTACTCCCTGCACAGTTGTTAATGTCAAAGTCTGCCAGCTCTGTGGGATGTTAAAATTATACAACTGTGCTAGGAACAAGGATCACAAATTCCCAAGTGGTAAGTCCCAAGAAAATGTCTCTGATCTTTGTGTAGAAGTTCTGTAGAAAGTTTTTCATCCAGGATTTTTAGCTCACTTTGGCTTGATTGCAGAAATAAACATCATTTCTGTTTCATGCCTCCCATCTGGTGGGCCTTCCCCAAGCAATAGCTCATCACAGGGCCACTTATTATGTCTGCAGCCCACAGTTGCAAGTGAAACAATCCCCTCTGCTTTATTTTTCTAAGGCTGTAAGGGCTCCAATTAGAGCACAATTAAATCTTGGCCTGTGTTGCATTATGTGATCATGTTTTGACAAATCATCGCAATAAATCAGCTTCACAAGGCCTCAGAATTATTCATAAATCATTTGGAAAATGCAAGTAATAAGAAAAAACAATAAAACAACTGACCAGCTGGGGGGGAGGGGGGAAACGACCCCCCCAAACCAACCTTCCAACCAATGCAAGTAATGCAAATGATAAAAATTGCAAAAAAGCCAAGCTCTTTTCCCCCTTACTCATAGCATCATCAAAAGGGTTTTGCGCATATGCAAAGGCAGTTTTTTATTCAGCAGGTTTTCCGTATAAGTCGTCACACTTTACTAGTGAACTGCAGTAAATGCGACGAGAGCGAAACCAGCTGGAGTGCCAACTGCGGACGTGTCCTGCTGAGTTTGATTGATCATGACATAAAGAGTTTCTGAAGTTTTATGCTCTGGCTGTACAGGAGATGGACACAAAGTTCACTGCATGTGAAGTACGGCCAAAGCTTTTAGGTGGTCAATTACCTGCTTAATCCAAAGGCCTCCGTGAAGACAGAGTCAAGTTTTTCATGCTGTGAGGTATTTCCATATGACCTTGCAACTAAATTGGTTTTTGATCTGAGTGGAGTAGTTTGCTGCTGAGGAGATAGAACGGGACCCGAAGGGGGCAAACACTGAATCTTTTTGGCTTGACTTGCAGTCAAGGTAACTCACTGGGGTCCTGAAGGTGATGAGAGTAAACATCTGCCAAGTGAATCTTCATGTCAAGGTAGCTATGGTGGGCCAGCTGGGGTAGGCGGCCATGGGTGCACGTATATCAGCATGCCAAGGAACCATCAGCGTCAGAGGGAAGAGGACACACTGAGTGTCATTTTGCCTTATTTTTGACTGGAAAATACTCTTCGTGTGCCCCTGGATTTGACCTGGAAGCTATCTCAGGCATTCATTTTTTCATGCGAAGTTTTTCTTACTGTCTGTGGATGATTTGGCTGACAGATGAGCAAACAGAAAAAAAAAAGGAAAAACTGAAGATTTAATTACTGTGAGGAAAAACTCAGTGCCACGTTTATTAATGACTACCTTGCTTTTATAGATAGCTTCCAAAATGCCATCCAGTTTGCCTTTAACATCATGAACTCTTCTTCCTTGCCTCCTGAGGGCATTACAATATAAAAATTCACCTTTTTTCCTTTTTTATCAGATTCACTTCTACAGTTTGAAATTGCTAAAATCCAAGTTGTACTTACTTGTACTTACACCATTAGAAAGCTGAATAGATGCCTGTCATATCAGTGCTCATGTTTGCTGAAGACTCACAATGTTAGACAGAGGACATGTCTGAGGAATGTAAACAAACATCCACCTTATCAGGACTTTTACGACTGAGAAATAGAAAATAACATTTTTTTCCTACCCTCCATCTCCCTTTATCCCCCCAATTCTCCAGCCTTTTCTCAATCTCTATGTGTTTTCTAGTTTTCACCTTTTCTAGGCACAGGTAGATGAAGAACAATGAAAAACTCTTGGAACGATTCACTGAAGTGGGAGGAGTGGTTCCACAATCTCAGGTCTGTATATGCCCATAGGATGGGTACCTGGTATCTAGCTATTTTCTCACTCTGAAATAAAATTAAGGAAGGTGTATATGCTAATGTGACTATATACATATTGGGGACATTTTAATCCTTTATAAAACCACATTTTCGTAAAACAAATTTGTGTATTTCAACACAAAATCAGATATTTATTTTTGATAATAGATAAATCCCGAATAATCAGATTTAATTTGGATAAATCATTTATGTATATTTCTAGGTTAAAAGGAAAGAAGTAGAGCCAAGGGCAAAGACTGCTGGTATTTAAAGAGCTTTGGAGAAGTTACTTATTGATCAGGCCTACTGACTGAATGTTTATTTACAGACAACAAAATGTTTAGGGCATTTTGTAGGACTTGCAGCCTTCCCAGAGAAAAGGCTTGCCTTTGCAAATATCCAGTAAAAGTGACTTTACCTTTCCCTTAATAAATTAGTTCAAAATACTAAATTTTAAAATTATATACAATAGTGTCATCCTTGTGATAATTGAGAGGATACCTAAGTACTCCTTGTTCTTTGAGTCTGATTTAACCATTACTATCTTCGTAAAGACAATCAGAAATTGCCTTGTCAGACTGGCCACCTCGCAGTAGTCTTCATGTTTGGTTTTGCTCCTTTCTTGTCTGAACACCTGCGCAGCAGTACATCCCAGGTATTGCTGATGCATGTCACTTACACTTAGCCCTTTCCTTTCTTCAAATTTTATGCTGTATCCTTACTGCTTCCA
The DNA here is from genome assembly GCA_011057875.1 of Pterocles orientalis. Lineage (NCBI taxonomy): Eukaryota > Metazoa > Chordata > Aves > Pterocliformes > Pteroclidae > Pterocles > Pterocles orientalis. The sequence goes on from WKFP01013852.1 coordinate 478,607, forward strand.
TCCATGACAGATGTAATTACACCTGTTTGGACTTCCTAAATGTCTGTCTTCTACGTGTCAGCTTGCAGAGCACTGTATATTTTCTCAGAGTCTGAGATTATTAGTATGCATCCCCTCTCTTTTTTTTTTGTATTTTTAAGAAAGCTTTATTTTTTTTTTTAGACACACTAAAATACCTTTTCACCTTTATCAGTTCTCCAGCTCTCCCGTCTACCTGCACAGTCTGTGCCATCCAAGTCGCAGGCTCTTCTCTGTTCTTCTTATTCCAAGAAGGCACTGGCTTTTTAAAAATTTGTCCTTAAATCTTGTCTGGAAACTTTCCTTTCCCTCTTGGTTTACAAGGTCAATATTTGGGAATACTTTGTCAGACGGACCACCAAGTGCTAACACTTTATCTTGCTCTTACCCTGGGGACTTACCTTTTTGCTTGCTTACTACGGTCTAGTCTCCAGAATGAATGTTGTCTTGGCAGAGTTGAACAATTCCTAATTTCTCCTCAGCTAATATTTACTTTTGTTTTGAGAATAAAGCCATTTGATGTACACGAGGTGAACCAGACCAGGTATGAAGCTCCCTGACATGTCCGACCCCACCCTGTGAACCTACTTACCAGCCCTAGCACATGAGTTTGTGTGAAGATTCCTTATGTGAATTCTTACTGCAGCAGCCCCAAACCCCTTATTTGCATCTCCAAGACTAAAGGACTTGATAGGAGATGTGAAAATTGGTAGTAAAGTTTTGAAATATATGATATGAAGCATCAATATGTTGATGTTAGGCTAGATGGCTGCATTTTTTTTTAGAGAGAAACAGACACGTGAGGTCTGCATCATGTTACCAGTGGTTATGGAGAGCTAAATGGACTGGACAACATTTTTTTGAAAAAAATTCCTTTAAAAAATGTGGCTCAAGTAGAGGCTGAAACTGAAGCCCCTGCTTGGCTGACATGGGAAGTTCGATTTGGCAAGGAGTGAATATACATCCGTGCCAAATCCTCAGCTGCTCTAATTCATAATGGAAGATTTTTCTTCATAAATGGTCATTCCCAAACAGAGGGTCTCAGTGGCAACAGTAGTTCAGACTGGGAACTGGAATAGTGATGCTGATCAAACTATACTCAGAAGGAGAATGTTTATAAATGTTCTCAATTTGTGACAGCTTTCTGCTCTGAAAAATGAAGTTTGTACTCATACTTAAACTTCCAGAAGCATAAAGTCTTTAAAAAAAAGTCACAAAGCCCTGTGACACTTTAACTGGACTCATTACGTCGCTTTTCTGCAGACATTTTGAAAGAAAAACAATTAAGAAGAGCTAGTGTGTGCATAAGTGCTAAATACTTGAAACATTCACAGCCACCGCCACATGACAGCAATCCTGTCCCTGGGGTCAGGTTATTCACTGGTAATTTCAGTGTGAGGAATCTCCGGGATAGCGAACCTGCTGGGGAAAAACTGGTGTCCCTTCTTTCCTAAACTAGGGTGTACTGTGCTCGTGTACATGCTCACTCAAAAAATCTGTGCAACAAACCCAGCTAAACCATCTTTACTACTAAGATGCAGAATACTTTTCTAACCTGCTTCTTTTAGAATAGTATTTCTAATCCCTTTAACCAATCTTTTTGTTGTTTCAACTGCAAGTTTTGTGTACGGCCCCACGTGTGCAGTGGCATTCTGCATTATTTATACCTACAATATTCGTGTATCTTTTTTAATGCAAAAAATCAGTGACACACAAGAGTTCCTTTTTACAGTTACATCAAAAAGGAAGAAGAAAACAAAACTCTACATCATTTCCATACACTCTTCCTCCACTTACAGTTATGGTCTAGGTTGCCCCTATTTTTGGTTACTGTATGAATAACAGCTCGCATTTGCAACCTGTGATTAGATTTTAATGCAGGAATAAAGCAAGGTCAAAATTACATCTCATGTTTACACAGCATCCTGCTAGTCTCCCCATCAGCAGACTGTTCTTAAATAATAGTAAAAAATTAGCATTGAAAGCTCTCCACAACAAGATGTGCTAAAATCATACTGGATGCTCAGTGACCTGTGCAAAGGAAAGAAAATGTAATACACTGCTTTCCAGTGCTCCCAGCCCTTGTAGTGTCAATTAAGTCACTACAGCTTTTCAGAACCAGCATGACCCAAGAAACCAACAAAATAAGAAAAAAAAAAAACAAAAAAACTTTGGGTGCAAGAAGAGAGAGCGTTGCAAGAGGAGAATATTTTGCTGCAGCGTTGAGTTTGAAGGGGCTGCCCTCCTCAGCATCACGGGAGCCAGCTTCCCTCCTGTGTTCTCTGAAGTGGCTCATTGCAGAGCAGTAATATTATATCTTAATAAGCATAACACTGTGAACTGAGGCATATTTTTAAGTCAGACACATGGGAGGGAAACATATCAGAGCAGAGCTGTGTTATTTTTAATGGAGCATGTGTTTGTCTTGTAAGTGTGGCAGAAGAAAAGGAGCAGGTCTTGGGTTTCTTCTCACCGTATCTGACAGAGGGTGGGCACTCCAACCGCCTCTCTAAGTGACATTAGTGGCCTTTGATATTACAAATGACACAGGGCAGTCTGGATGACACTTGCACATCACATTCTTTTCTACTGTTTGTGTACGTCAGTGTTCATTTGGAGCTATCCTTCAGACGAAGCTCTTTAAAAACCACAAAGACTAAGCCAGTTTTCATTAGGTAAGATTATAACCAGAGTCTCTGTCCTCTTCCCAGATTTATGAGAGTATGTGGTACAGATAACGGGGGATGTGCTCTGCAGGAAAACATATTTCCTTTTACATTCAACTGGAAAGCAGATCTTGCAGTGTGGAAATGATAGCTGCCGTTCGTACCGTCCTGCAGCCCATGCAACTCACTTCTCATTCATAACATCAAAACCAATATTAGAGTAAAAATGTTTGCAGTGAAATTCCAAAGGGCATTTTAAATTTCAATTAATATCAATAATGAGCTTTTTAATAAGCCTTGGGTCAAGATGTATCATAAAACTGTTTTCCACGGTGCACAGAAAATATATTCTTATTTTGTCTTTGTGATAAGACTGGATCTAGTCTTACATCCAGCAGCCAGCTGAGGCTCCTTGTCTATTACACAGTCTCTTCCACCATTCCTGACAAATGAACAAATAACTAGATGCTCTGTGAAACATTTTAAATAGAACTGTCTCCTGGAAAAGCTGTTACTGACAGAGACAGGTTCGATCCAGACCAAGGGAACCTGTTTTGGGATAGAGAAGATCAATACTGGTCACTGGCTTTTTATTTCTGGTTTGGAGTCTTTTTTTTTTTTTTTTTTTTTTTTTTCTGCGAGGAGATAAAGATTATGATGAATAAAGTAAAGCAGAACATAAGCAATCTATGAGCTGAAGTGCATCCTTCTTATTAAACCTTATTGTGCTCTTAAAGCAGTAGCAGAAGCTGTTGCTATGAACTCTGTCATGCAAGAGGCTTTCAAAAAATTATTTAAAACTATTAGCTAGAAACCACTTTGTCCAGAAATTCTGAAAGAGCTGAAAGTAGCTTTTGAAAAGGAACCAATGTATTTGAAAAGGAACAAATATATTTCACGGCAGAGTAAATTAGCCACTATTTTTTACTTTTGAAGTGTTTGATCAAAATCCAGTGCTGAGCACAAGTGTCTTAAATTAATTTTATTTAGAGTGCTTCGCTGTTGGTTACAACCCAGATACTCTGACCTGAATCCTACAGTACTCACTGCCCCCCTTTCCTGCTGTGTTCTCTGGCATAATATGAGAATTACATGTTTCCAACACCGACTCGAGGTGCTAAGGTCACATTCTTATGTTTGGAAATAACGTTTGTGGGAGCTGGACAGATCAAAACTATGATTGTTTTTCTTTATTCTATTTAAACAGCGTTATCTACTCTGATTTTGCTTAACAATGAAAATGCCAGTTCAGAGGAAAGAAGTCACCAAAACCAAATCACCCTAGTGACAGAAAATTACAGGACAGAATTCGACAGGTTTTATGAAGCAATGCTAGCATTATAGCAACAATATTCTCCATAGCCTTTGGCTAAGTCCAGGAATTCAGCCCACAGTATAATCAATCCTCTACAATCCACAGGCATTAAATTCATCATTAAAATTTTATTCTCCCCTTCTCAAACCGTCCATGTAACAAGCACCTCAGTAAGATGAAAGGCATTTGTTACTGAGAACAGCTTTAAGGAAAGCAAAAAGAGCAAATTTGGAAAACATATTCATATTTTTTCTGGAAATGGGTAGTATTCATAAAACATTTAACAAGTTCAAGGTCAACTTGTTCTCCTTCTGTATACTATTCATAACAGGCATTTGACATCCCAGTGACAGTCAATCTACCACCTGAACTGAATGTATTGGGTCATCCAGTTTAAATAAAAACGATATCTTTGTTGTGGAATGAGCACAACAAAAATAAGCAAAACAAGAACAGGCTTTCCTGTTTCTGAAATTTCAACTAAAATCAAGAAATACGGTTAAAAACAGAGGAAATGGATCTAATTTTGGTGAAAGGGGGCTACTTGAACAAGCATATGCACAAATGGCAAGAGATTATGATCCTTTACACCACAGCGGGTGTCTTCTCATTTAAAGTGAAGCTTTGTAATCCTGAGCATTCAACAGATTTCTTTTTTTTCAGCACACCATGTCTGAGAAATGACTCAACGCCAATAAGACACCCAAATTTTGCAGTTACTCTGGGCTTATCTTGTATTTTGACTCCCTACATAAGACCACCCTGGAGTTTATTCCCAGTATTGACTGTTTCTCAATATGTTCTCTCATTCAGTGTCATCCACTCATTGGACTGGAATAATGAGATTTTCATCTGACTTTGAAGCTCGTGAAAATTATCAGCTCATGGAGCCACAGAGACATATGTTTTGGAAATCCTGGGAATACTGAATTTTGTATCCATGCAAATTCCGAGACTGGGTCCATTTGTAATTTCAATATTTTTTCTCATTGTAGTTACTGTCACTATGAATCTTACAGAAGTTTTTCTTTATGTATGTTCCAAACAATATGGCTATACATGGCATATACCCACCTTTTATTAAAAAATCCTCCTAACTAAAAAATAATCTTATACGGTGTGTGTTGAAGACAATTGTTCTAAACAACCAGCCCATACCTTCCCTCCACCACTTAGAAATTGCACAGCTATTTCTAACATAGGGAAAGTGCGTCATACCACCGATTGCCTTCTCTGTTTCAACAAGATATAAAGTGAAAAACAACCAGCAATTGTTTCGTAGGTGGGTTCACAGACTAAAGATCAACTATAAATCGAGAGGAGTATCAAGTTCATAATACCCTTTGTTTCTTTTTGGAAACCACTACCAGGTTTTGTTTTTAAAGCTGCCACAGGTTTTCAACAGGATTCTTACTCTAAGAGCTCTGTATCTTTCATCAGCTAGCACCCACTGGATGACTACTGTAGACGTTAGTGTCAAATTCTTCTGCAGCCATCCAGCTGGACTCTCTACAGTGATTTGGCTGGAAGGGCTTGCTGGAGGAATGCTGTTAGTAACAGTTCCACCTCCCACACTCTGCCTCTTTCAAATATCAGCCATAAATATTTTGAATATGCTCATTATTTAAAATTCTAGATCTCTTCCCCAATTTTGTAAGGTATTTTCAAAGTGGCTTTCTGCCTACAGTTATAATGGGTGTCTGCAGCCCAGGAAGACAGCTGACAAGCACAGCAAATTTTGCTCTATATTTGGAAACATCTGTTGTTTCATTTCCATGATGCACGGTGACGTGCTATTCTAAGAGGAAGAACAAGTCTGGCACAGGGGACGTTCATTTCTGGTTATATATTATGATACTGAAGTTGAGATTCCTCTAATCTAATTCTTCTTAATCACTCTCAGGTGGTACTTCTCCACTGGTGAAAGACTTGCTTAATGGTCCTCTGACTGACTGTCGGACCATTTGCTGAGGACATAACTCCCACAGCCTTTTCAGGTACCAGCAATTGGCTTCGTCCGGATTGTTTTGTCTTTTTTGAAAGAGAAGCATATAGATAATGCAACCACCACGTGGAGGCAAAACAGCCAAACTGACCTGGGGCTTTGGTTTGGGGAATCTCTAGATTCAAGATGAGGTGCTGAGGATCTAGGAGAAGATTTGCTTCACTACATGTCTGTAAAGCTGTTGTATCAAAAACTCAGTGGTGTTATCAAACATACAAAAGCCCAGAAGCATATCAGAAGTGCCTTTTGACGAGTCAAAAAAAATTGTCAAAATTCTGTTTGTGATAGTGGCAGGAGAAATGTTGTTTTTGAAGAGTCTGAAAAAGAATTTGAAAAGAAAAGAGTTGCATGAATAATTTCAGCAATGCTTTATGGATGGGTAAGGCAAATTACTGTCTTTGGTGCTAGGGATAGTTTTGACTCTTAACTTCAACTGACAAAAAAACCAAAACCAAACCAAAACATTTTAGTTGGTATTTCCATGGTGGTCAACTGTTGATCACTGCTGGACCCAGGACACTGAGCTAGCTGTGGTCTGCCCCAGCATCATTATGCCTACAGACTTTGTCACAGAGAAAAGGGAGGAGTTAAACCTTGCTGTGGTTTTTGTTCTTCTCAATAATGGTTTTCAATGGAAAATGAGAGCTAGAAGAGAGCATGGAGGCTCAGGAGAAGAGAGACAGCACATTTGGGGAGTGCTGTGAGTATGGTGCTGCTTGGGGTCTGGGTGTCTTCTGAGTGTGTCTGTCTTCAACCACGCTGTTAAGAGTACTGACAAAAATTTTGAAGAATGTTGAAAAATTGTTATTTTGAGAAGCGTTCACACAAAATTGCATTTAAAATTCTCTTACGCGTTCATTACGTAGGAGCTTTACAATATATTCACTGCTTACAGAGTCATGCAATTCTGTTGGCCAGGAATTCTTAACTTTAAGAGGCTGGGGCATGAAGAACTGTCTATTTCTACAGAGAGGACAGTGGTTTTCTTTTTCCTCTTAAATTTAGACATTGGTGGAGTCCTTCTTGAGCAAAACTAAGGAGGAGTACATTTTGATCTGCCAGATTCAGTTTGATTTGTCAAATTTCTGAATCTTTGTGATCAAAACTACAAAAATCAAACTACTCTATCAGTTGAGCTAAAGTACTACAACATAGTTTAATATAGCAACAATATTTTGTCCTAAATGTTATGTCAAGGCTGTCTATCAATAATTCAGCTCTTAATTAAAATATTATTGCAGATAAGATATTATACTACAAGGACAAATGGTCTGCACAGATATATTTTCAAAGAATATCAGTCTCACTGTTTACACCAGTAAAGAGTGAAAGAAACTTGAGGGTGAAAAATAAAACAACACAAGGTCTCATGAAGTATGTGGACTTGGAAGTAAAAATGATGAACATTTGGAACAGTTGGACTTGTGCGGAATGTGTCTTAATCCTTCTATTGTTTTTTTCTAATGTTTTAAACCAACTTTCAACAGGTAAAAAGTCCTAAAAAGAAGCTTCAATGGCAAAATACTCTTCCTCATGCAAGAAATATAAAATAAGTGTAGCACATAATGATGAAATGGGCTGTTCCAAGGCAATGCAGTCCAAAACCGAGAGATAGAGATGAAAAAATAAAAAGAATTATTACTTAAATCTCATTTAGAATACACAAAATGATCAATACCTTGAAAAAAAAATCTATGTATTTGCCCTGAGGTGAAACGTTAAGGTGATGGGAAAAGCTTTTATTGTAAGATGACTATGTAAAATCTCTGCATTTCATAAAAGAAGATACCGTGATCTTTTTTCTTTCTAGTTTTTTTCATGTTCGCTTACATTATTCAGAAACATTTTACATCTCCACTTTCTAAATACGCTGAAGTGGCATTTTTCAGTTATCCGTAAAGGCAGGAGTGACTGCCTATACCAGTGATTTTTAAGAGGTATTTTTGGGTTTGGAGTGATAAAGTCATGTCCCAACACTTGCAGCATTGCCATCCCACACTTCGATAAATATGATTTAAGCATTTAAAAATCATGAGATTGGCTTCAAAGCCATGAGTTTGAAATTGAATGAGTACTTTTGGCACATCTAACCTTCTAGGCCTTGTGGTTTCAGAAGTCACTTCCTAAATTTTCCCACAGTCATGAATAGAGGTTTTTTAAAAAAATTAGCACTGGATGATTTTACGCAGCCGCATGATTCTAGAAGCCGATGTTTAAGGATACCATAAGAATTTCAGATACTACAATAAATGGTGGTAGCATGTTGTTTGCTAAACCGTATTCTAAATGCTATCCTGAAAGAGAAGATTAAAAATCCCTAAATTCTTTCTGCCAAGGCTGTTTTTATTTCTTACAGAGATCACCTGTGTAAGAATGAAATCTTCCCCCAGGCCTATATACATATACATACATATATATATATATATATATA
>WKFP01013852.1:487061-498317 GCA_011057875.1 Pterocles orientalis
TCTTTGTATATAGTATTATTTCTAATATTATTGTAGTTTAGTAATTAAATTGTCCTTATCTCAACCCACGAGTCCTCTTTGCCATTTACTTCTTTAATTCTCTCCCCTATCATTGGGTGGGGGCAGGGACTGTGTGAGCGGGTGTGTGTGGTTTGGCCCCCAGCCAAGAGTCTAAAGCGAAAAAAGTTTCTGAAAAGGGAGATCTATGGGACTGCCTCACAAGTGACAAATAATACTCCATCTCCAAGGGCCCCATCAGACTTTCCTGGGGAAAAGGATTTAGCTGGATCCAAAGGCATCTGTTTTGTGGCTTTATCATTGCCATTTACTAGTTCCCCTGTAGCGCCCAGGTGTCTTGCAGCCCATGCAGAGCCATAGCATCTCAGGTAGGCTTCAAGCTACATGTGATTGTATTTCTGAAGTGATGCACATACCTATGATCACAAAATACAGATTAATTCCTCGAGGAACTGCGCATTGTACTACCCGAGTATACTCCAAGCAGGGACTGCAATCTTATGGTTAGAACAGATCTATTCCATCCACTGGACTATCAACTTAGTAGTTAGTAAAGCCCTGTAAAAACCCAGTCTTGATGTGATGCTAGCGTGAACTGTGAAAGCAATATTAATCCAGTTGCTTCACTAGCCACAGAGCAAATAATCCCAGCACAGGATTGTTTCTCTGAAGCAGAATAATCAGTGTATCAGTGAAAATATGGGGGCCAAATGCACTGTTGTGTACAGACAAGGCTCCTCCTCCCCCTTCTCATTCAAAGTAAGAATGGTGTATTTTCAGATTTATGGTGTTGCTCCTTTCCTTCTCTTGCTCCACGTCTTTACTCTTTCCCTCTCCTACAGCTTCAGGGTGTCAGCCAATATAACTTCATAAGATGTATTGATGTGGGTATGACACTGAGATGGGATTTTTGTTTCTTCATTCTTTTGGTAAGGGAAGCTGAACAGACTCATATAGATGGATGGATGAAGTGAAGTAGAATATTACTGAATAATCTTCAACCTTGAATGAGGAAAATGAGATACAGGATGCCTAATGTTTCATTGACATCCACGAAAAGAGACAGGAACACATCCAAGCCTCTCTCTGAGGAAGAAAGTTAAGCGGACCACACGCCAACCTACAGCTCCAATGAGAAGGGTGGCCTGGGCAGCCAGCGGGACAGCAGGGATCCCACCCACCTCTCCTCGTGTGACCTCGGGGGAGAGGCTGTGCTTGGCGCACGAAGGAGAAGCAAAGAATGTTTGGTGAGTTCTCAACGCAACGCTTTCCTTTTATTTCCGTGCAGGAGGTAATACTGACTTAAAAGAAAAAAAAAGTTTTGTGTAAAATGGGTGCAATACAACTCCCATGTTTCTTAATTTCTGTAGTAATTTCATGATTATGTTTCTAAAAGAAAGGATGCATTTTTATTTTCATAATTAACAGGAAATACATGTTTTACATTAAATGTGACACCAGAGAGATGGATTATGCAGTAAACTCCGTGTGTGCTGATCAGCACAAAGCCCAAGGCACATTCAGCAGAGCTTCTATGAAGATCTGTAATGAGTTTCAAGTACATAATTTCCTGATGGAGGGTAAGAAAACATCCATCAATGCTAATTTTCCTACAGTTTTTTGCTTTTTATAAATACGTTACAGCTTACAAAAAAAAAGAGATGAATTTCTAAAGTGCAACTTGAGGAAACTCTCTTAGTAATTAGAGACTATTCCCAGCCAAAACTAATGAGGTCTGAACCTTAAACATGGAGACGGTTCAAAATCAATTCCCCAAATCTGAACACGGATACTTTATTTTATAGTTGAACTCTAAACTATGGTTGTCATTGTGCCTTCAAAAAGGCAGAATCTAGGTGTTAGGCTCACTCCCAGTTCTGTAGTAGTGTTGCACAGGATTAAGGATTAAATGGTCTGAAAAAGCAAACTCAAATGAGATTGGGGCAACTCTACAGTAAGCTTGAGGGCTCTGTGAAGCAACGCTGACTTTGTAGCATAGTGGAGCATGAACTGCACCAGTTCATTGTTCTCTTAAGCTTCTGTCAAGCTGTTGCAACAAAGACATCCTGACATTTTAGGGATGAGAAAGTGGATTTTGGACACTGGCAAGGAGGTGGTGGCAACTTTTCTAGTTAGGCAGTGGTCCATTTTATATTGAGATCTATTTGCTTGATTCCAGACTTCAGAGAATCCAAACCTAATACCTGTGAATATTTTTCCAGCTAGTGTATGGTCCTTATTTAGTGAGAAACATTAAATGTATTCCATGTTTATATTGTAGTATATATATTATATATGTAATAGAAATATAAACATCAATATACTAAGTATAAAAATTATACCTGCTATGATAAGGTACTTAACCCCTTAAGAGTCTAGTGATTTTGAGAATTTAGAGGCAGTCAGCCAAAAGTTGTGAAGAGCTTTTAGAGAAAAATACTAAACTATTGGGTATGGAGGGTAACACTGTTTAGCAAAACTCGCCTTTACAGGAAGCATCAGGTTGATATTTGACTGCATCTGTCTCCCGCTAATGTCCCACAGTTACATTAAGTGAAAGCTCTCTCAGAGGAGATCACAACTCTTATTCAGTCATAATTTAAGATAGTTTCTAAAGGTCGAATTTAAAATTAATGTTTCAGGTTTCCTAACACAGATTTCTTTCCGTCTCCTCTCACTTGAACCTGAAGGCTTTTCTGTATCCACAGAGTAGATCTGATTTGATGAATCACAGAAACAAAAGCCATGACTTACTGAACAGTCTGAAAGCTGGAGGCTGAACATCAGCAAACAAAATGACTTTAGATGTAGGTGAATAAATTGCAGATTTGCTCAGAGAATTCAGAGCCACTTGAATTCTGTGAGACAATCTTCCCTCTCCAGCTTAGCTTCAGTTCCAAAGCAGAGCTTATTCCAATCAAGTTTGTGTTGTTGTTAGTATCGGTGTTGGGTTGACGGTTGGACTTGAGATCCTTGAGGTCTTTTCCAACCTTAACGATTCTATGATTCTATGATTTACAGGCATTCATGGGAACAGGTGTTTGTTCACAAAAGTGTTTTAAGGAAAGACTGACTGTGCCTTGTATGAGTCCTAGCATAACCAAAAATACTACGGAGACACCATAAATTGTTCCCCTTGCAACATTGCAGCTATTCAGTCAAGACACAGAAACAATTCCATGGGATTGGATGACCAAGTTATGAAAAGTAAATAATCACCCTGGATTACTCTGGGTTTCTACAAAGAAATTATGTCCTGAAATTTTTTCATCCCATCTACCCAGCGACCACTGTGGATATTCAGTGAAAACAGGATAGGATTTCTCATGCTTTGGTACTAGGAAGAAAGGCATTCTTGATTAAGGTAGGCAAAAATAAGTTGTTGAACTCTGATATTAGTACAAAATTAATTTGTGATACAGTAGGGAATGGGAATATAACACTGAATAATATTCACTTGTCTTTGACACAAACAAAACTTTTGTAGTCTGATACTGCACTCATGTCCCTGTTCAGTAGTTAATATGTCAAGTGGACATATTAACTACTGGATCTTAAACTGTGCTAGAAAGCTCAAGAGTATATCAACATTTGCAGCATAAAACTGTCTTCTCTTTGATCATTCAAATTTTTCATCACTCTAGGTGGTCCTAGCTAATAAGGAACTGTGGTCCTCTGCACTGCTTGATTCCAGTAGCCATGCAACAGACTACGTGCAATTAGCGCTTGCCATTATTGTTTTAGTCAAATACGAACATTTATCTACAGATTCATGATCCTGTCAGTGAATTCATTCCTTTTAATTCCATATTTCTAAATCATGTCACTATATGTACGGGAACAAAAAATTTCTCTTTTAAGAGTTAAAACATTCTACATCTTTTTCTTTGGGATTTTTTTTCCTTCAAGGCAAATACCTGTACAAGAATTTTAATATATGTAATGTATGTTACTGAGCAGGAGCTATGAAAACCAGAAATCTTTTCTCTTTTCTAGATGTCTAGATGAAGTTCTTTGTATAACAATCTGATTTACAAGTCGGACATGCCTGTGCAATGCTCTTACGGTTGGTGTTCAATCGCATATCTCCACCTCAGCAGCCCTTGTCTGCCTTGTTACAGATGCTGGGCACTAACAGCCCTGCTCACATTGTACTGATAACTCTGAAAAGCACACATGCGGAAAAGGAATTGGCGTCCTCAGAATTAAATACCTGCTGCTGGTAACACTTTTTTCCCAGGCAACTATTCCGTAATGAGTTTAATATGAGCTTTGAATCTTTGAACAGAAATGACTGCACACAGGACACCAGTTAAGCTGTCCTGTTCTAGTCAAGGGGAAGTTGTGGCCAAAGGGTGACAGCCACACTGAGCAGATAACCCAGGTGTGGAACAGAGAGGTATGTATGTTTTGTTTGGATATTAGGGTTTAATGATAAATGAAGATGGGCTGATGATTAAATTCATTAGTGTGATGACAGTTCCTTCTGAAAGGAGTTTCAAGCCACTTCAAGCAGGCAGGTCCTCCACAAACTCCTTTTCTGTATTTAAAAAAAAAATAAAATCCGCTGAATTTGAGATTATTGAGAATGAAGAAGTTGCCAAGAGGAAAGTGAGGAATGACTTACAGGTACATACCTGACCTCTATAGAAACCTTAGGCCCACTCTTGCTTTGGTTATAGGTTGATTTGATTTGCTGACCTCTTAATCTTGGAAAATGTATGTTTATGATGGGATCACGATGAGGTATTCAAGATGCATAAATAATTCTTATCTAGGAGGACTGTAATAACTCCCTCTCCCCAAATCTTGTGTGGGCAGCACTTGGTGTTATGATCTCCCTGGCACACACTGCAGAATGATTCGTGACTTAGAGGCACAGGGTGGTCACTGGTTTCTGCTGTAGTGTCTGTAGCACCTTCCATTGATCTTAACCTTACTCCCAGCCCAGTTATTCTGCTGGGATACATTCTTAGGCTAGATTATCTGACAGTAGGTCTTTCTGGTGCTCCAAATGTCCCATGCACAGTGCCAGCAGTTGAAGCACTGAGCACTAATTTTCACCACTAGTCATCTGAAAAAAAACCTAGAAAAACTTAACCTTTATAGTTTCATTGACATATAGTCCCTTAATTCCAGGTACTCCTTAGAGTTTGGGCTAAAAGCTCCTCGTAGCTGTATGTTAGTGGAACATACAGATTTGAGACTTTGATTTCCTTCCATTTTAATATATAGATGTAGATTTTAAATAATTGTGAAATAAATAAACTTAGAGGGGAGATGTTTTCCCTAACAGAGGAATGACACAATGGATTTGTTCTGAACTGCTTGGGATCGTTTAAAACCAATGAATTAAAAATCAGATAGTCGGTGAGGTCTATAATTTACACTACAGAGGTGATAAAGCCCTTTGTGTTCGTATTTACAAAGAAAGCATTAAACCACAGTGATTTTTGATTTTTTTTCTTCCCACCAGGGAGAAATGTGAAAGTCAATTTTACCCCCGATTGGTAAGGTGCTAATTTGTCTGACAAGTTGTTGGAATCTCAGCATGTTTGAGGTGTCCTTGATGTATCAACACCTTCATGCTGAATGAAGGATGCCTTTAATGTGTAAATGTTTAGTACATATCCTATATCTCATTAGCCAAGAACAATCCAAACCACACACAGGCAAGAAGGGTCAGAAGCAAGGTCCAGTCAAAGAGGAAAATCTTTTATGTTCTAATTAAATGAGCAAACATTTGTAATACATATCGTTTGCGAATAGTTTATAAAAAAACAGACTGAAAATTTGCAGCCTAACTTGTGTCCTAAAGGCCCAATGAGTGTAATATCAAATCCTGAATCAGAGTGCCATGTTGTAATGCTGATGTCTTAAAGTTCTTCTTACTGCATGCGACATCACAAAATATTAAGAATAATAGAAGAAAAGTATTTTAAAATAAAACCACAGAGGTACCCTTTTCCAAATTATTTCTGCTGTCAGTCTAAACCTTTGTAAGTTGTATGTAACTTTAGAAATTTAGCTTCATTGAACCTTTTGTGAAAATGAAAACATTTCTAGGGAAAATTAGAATATCTTCTAGGGAAATACTGTCTCCGTTTGAATGAAAGGTAGAACCTCCAGTTTCATTTCATTCTGTAAGTACAGCAACATCAAAAAGAACCCAAGGCAGTGAAAAACAGATACTTTAAAGAAAAGCTAGTGGAAATGCATGCAACTGCGTTGAGCTGTGGCTCAGGCGGAGAGCAGAGGGCTGCTGGTGAGGTGGAGAGAGCTCTTTGCTAGATACCTTCTAATGGGACTTTCTGTTTGTGAGACGAGGAAAGTGACGGCTCTGAATGAGGAACCAGAGGATGTGGTCACACACTCTCAGTAGGTATTTTCCTAGTTTTGGCTGGGATGATGCTACTTCCTTTTGAAAGAGTTTTCCAGGCTGAGATGAGAGTCAGGTTCAAGTACAACAGGGTTCAAAACTAGAATTTTTGCTCATTTGCGTTCTTGATTGTTACTTTTGATTTCCTCCCGACTATAGTACTCCAGACATTTGATGTCATGGTTTTGATAAATACAATAAGGGGAGCAAAGGGCAATCAAAACCTGCAATTTAAATATAGCAAATTATACTGACTATTATACTGAGTAATATGGAGCAAGAGTTCATTGCAGTAGGTGAGTATGCCTGGGAAACAAGTGGTCATATTTGTCTTGCATAGATTGCATTAAATATATTTATGAAAGGAGATTTAGAGAACAAAAATGTGGACAAATATTTTCTCAAAGTTGTATTAAATATTGCCAGCTTGAAGATTTTTTTTTTTTAAATCCCCTTTTGACAATCTTGATTACCATCATCTCAAGGGAGGAAACATATTTTCAGTACTGTGATTGAGTATTGGAAAAATGGGTCTTGTTTGTAGGTGAGACGCCAAAAAAATTATCTGCAGCTACTTGCTTGTTATGTAACTTTTGAAACCTAGTATTTAAATAAATCCCCATGATGAGTCTATGAAATTTTTAAAAATCCTTCTTCTGGCCAAACATGTTATTTTTCCATCTTCATTTTAAATATTTAGAACAGGTCCCTCTGTCCCGCACCAGAGCCAGGAACGCAGTGATGGGCTCTTAGGGGAACTTAAAAGTGGGAGATTCAAGTAGAGTCCATCAGAGGTGGCCTCACCCTGCCTCCAGGATGCTCAGGCTCTCTGCTCCAGCTGTTCCCACTGCTCTTCGGCAGTCAAACAGCGCTGAGAATGTGCTGGCTACCCCCAGCCCTCACCTGGCCACGGTTGTCTGCTGTCACTGCTGTCCCTTCTGTTACCCATCCCCCCTTGCCTCTGGTTTGGGCAGTGCCTCTTGCTCTGGCTAGACCAAAGCATAAACCGGGCATGGTCGCGCAGGAAGAAACACGGAGCTTCTGCTCCATTTGGGAGCCCTGGAGGGGGACACCAGTGTCACCCAGCCCTTGCTGGTTCTTGCCCGCATCCCCCTCTCTGCAGGCCACGTGGGCACTCAGAGGTGCTGCGAACTTCTGTCTGGCTGTGTTCTGCTGCTTCGTAGAATTGCCGAGAGAACCTCTCTTCATTCCTGTTCATCCGCGTGAAGTGAAATCAGCCTAACGCTGTTTGTCAGTTCGGTTGCACCAGTGCCCTCGTCCTGTGTATGGGTTCGTTCCTTCTTTCTGCTTTTCTTTTCCAGAGGTTGATCCCTTTGAATGGCTGAAACCTGATGACTTGCAATCAATAGTCTGTAAAACAATAAGGTCAGCAGTGCGAAGATCCAGATTTTCTGTCTCTAAATGCAGACTGCTTCACTGGGCCACTGCGGTGAGTCTGACCTAAGCCTGAGAGAAGAACAGAGCGGGAGGAAAGGGGTTAAAAATACCTGGAGACACGTTGAGCTGTTAATACAGTATCTGTCCACTTCACATCGATAGCTGGGGGAAATACAGCTGTGTGCTTGCAACAGGTGTGACTGACAAACGTCCCTTTCTTCTTAAATACTAAATCACTGGTGAACCCTGCAACGGGAATTTGGGTTTCTAAGTCCCATATTCTACACTGCAACCTTGCAAAATGATGAAGAACATTTACAAGTCTAGTTATAAGATCAGCTTTTCTAATGAAGGTGAAACAGGAGTCTAGGGTTTTTCGGGTTTTTTGGGGGTTTTTGTGTGTGTGTGTGTTAATACCAATAAGATGATGTTTTTCTGAAATTTGCAAGACTTCCATGAATGGCAGTAGTGTGATAGGGTGACATGCTTCGATGTGAGATGCAAGTTTGGATCCAGTTCCTGAGAGGAGCTAAATCCAGGCTCCTCGGCTGGATCCCAAAATAAAAGTTGGCACCAGCAGCTCTGCACAATTTGGGTGACTTGTCCCCAGATGGACACATCAGGTGGGGTGTTCAGAAACCGGCATTATGCTCACCCTGCCTTCTAACCTGCCCCCCTTGGAATGAATCGATGCTGGATTACACCCGTTCCCGTCTGGCTCCCCTGAATGCAACAGGACCTTGCAGTGCCTCAATTGCACCCAAGGTTGTGTTGGACTTGCAAAAGAAAACAAACATAAAGCTCAGATAGGCAATCCATGAAATGATGTAAAGGGAGAGATCTTCCTCAAATTGGCATAAGTATGACCCTGAGGGGTGCTGAGGTATTCAGAAATTATACAGGCAGTTATGTGCATATAAACATGGATCTGCTGCTCTCTGCCTAAATAAGAGAGAATATATATCTACAACAACAAAAAGAAAGGAAAAAGTTGGATTTGCCTAATATGTGGGTAGGGCTGGGATGACAGTACCACACTGATGGGATAGCAGGCAGTGCCTGGGTGAGTGGCAGAGCTGTGTGGGGCTGGTTACGTGGGGCTGGCTCATGGCACTGCCCCAGCCTGTGGGTTAGAAGGCAGGGCTAGCTAGTCACAGTGGAGAACTTGCACAGAGCACTTAGCCCTCAGAAAAAAGAAAAGAAAGGGAGCGCTTTTTCACTAAAATATTGAGGGTTCTTTTGCAGCTTGAGGCTATCATCTCATGAACGTTTTTTTCCAAGAAATCATTGCAAAAATGACTACAGGAGTGTCATGGCAAGTATTCCAAGTTTGCCAGGTAAACCCCGAGTGAAGCGGCCACAGCAGCTGGGTGACCTGTTTCTGTACCTGGTGCAGAGGGTCATTTTCAAGGCTTGTATCTATCAAAGGCATTTGAAGGTCAAGCCCAAATGGTCTGTGGAACTGCTTCATACTTGGAAATCAAGTTGCTCCAAAATTGGTATCTCCTGATAAGGAAACCATATGCTGGATGTGGAGATGACAGATTTCTAAGCGAGTGGCCTGTTTCTCTAGGGTTTGCCTTTGGGCACATTGCGCTCCTGGACAGTGGGTCTTGGACACAGCCTTTTTACCAAAGACACCGCGATCAACCAAAAGAGAGAACCCCAAACTTACGCTCTCCATAAGAGAGAGCAACTCAGGCAGACCCAAACTAACGTCGAACAGATCTTAACAACATTCATTGAGTTAAACCTGAAACTTAATTTGCGTTGATAATACTCAAAGCACAGGATTTTGTTTCAGTTTTTCTAAGGGAAAACCTGAACAGAACTTAGGAGGCAAACGGAACTTGACAACTGGGCACTGACGCAAGATTTATACCAGATGTTCGCTTTTCCATAGGCACCTAAATGAAATAAGGGACAGCTAAAAGCTTCACCACCCAGAGCTCCTCATGATGCTTGTGGACAGACTTTCAAATCTCTAACATTTCAGAACATTTTAAAAAAATGTTGCCGATGGCCTTTGAAGCCCACATGGGACCTGGGCAACAGTGAGCCTGTGCGCAGCATACAGCCCCCCCCATTCTGTGCTGGGACCCCCCGCCTCCAGCACAGAGGAACCACTCTGGTTTCTCAGGGACAGCATTTGGTTGTTAAATTCATTTCTCACAGGGGCCTTTCCTTCTTCTCTGGTTTGCTTCAAAATGACAGGCAGAACCAAAATCCCATTAGATTAAAAGAAAGTGAAAAAAGGGAGTTGAACTCCTAGCAAGCAAACAAAAACAGTTTGAAATTTTTACATCAAAAGCATGGCAGTATTTTACCAGCAAGGACTGAATTCATTAATGTTGGCTTTTTCGTGTTGCTACCATTAAGAGTTTTCCAGTGTTACTGTTCAAAACATTTTAAAGAGTCAACTGTTTCACTGCTGTGAGACAGCTCTGCCCAGGAGTGAATCTTTGCGTTCATTTTCAAAACAATCAGGTCTTCCATGTGGAAGCTATGCAAGTCCATCAGTCTTCAAAGGCAGATGAAAAATAACAGGCTTCCTTATTCTAGACCACTTTCCTTTTCTATTCACCGTCTCTTACCATGTTTCCTTTTCTTATTTGTTCTCCAGCAGCAGCTGCTATGTTCACGTGCTGAGGTAACACGCACATGCATGCACCCATGCACACACATGAATAGGCTCAAAAATAAAGAGCAGTACCTTATAACTCACCTATATATTATTCCCAAATTATTTTTTTTTCTGCTTGTCTTCCTTTCTTCCTTTTCCCTTTCCTGTCTGCCTTCTCTGCTGGCATTTTATAATGTTGCTAATTGTTCAGATATTGTGAATCCAGGGCTAACTGCAATCCCGAACTGCTCTCCTTTCCAGTGCCTCTCGATGCTGAGTGCTGGCACCGCTTTTTGTGTCAGTCTCATTAGGAGACTCCTGTCCTAAACATTTCTGCAGCTTTCAAATACACTGTTTTACAGCGGTGGCCTATATGCTAAGGCAAGCTGCAAAAACACTGAAGAAATAGTTTATTGGGATTAAAATAAAGAAAAGAGGGAAAACAAACGTGGAAAACCTGAACGTGGATGGAGATACCATCACAGTCTGATGCAGCGAATTTCCCAGGCTCCCCTTCTGAACACGGTGATGTGAAAGACTTTTTGGTAAGTAACCATACACATGGGTGGCAAAGACACAAGTCAAAAGATTTAGGGTTTTTCCTGTGTGATAGCGGCTAATATTTCCAAGTGAAGATAACAAACACACAGTAAATTTGGGGGGGAACGGGTTTCCTCCTCCAGCAGAGCAGACGGCCCGAGGACCAGGCTCTGTTGCTGTTTGCAGCCTCCGAGATGCCAGCAGGAGGGCAGAGGGGTGGCACCCGGAGGCACTGCTGGGGCTCGGTACCGGCAGCCGCCTCCCGCCGGTCCCGCAATGCCAGCGCCTCGCCCGCCAC